>JAAALK010000079.1:54120849-54331135 GCA_019279435.1 Zizania palustris | reverse complement strand
CTAGGGCGGGGGGGTCCGAGAGACGGTGAAGGCTTGCCGGAGGTGAAGCAGGGGAGGAGCTCGTAAATTGGCAGAGGCGTTCGGAGGCTAAGGCTTGGGCTACGTCGTTGTGGGGTGAGTTCGGTGACCAGAGGGGTTTTTATAGGGGGTAGCCGGCGTCAGGATGGCAGGGAAACCGCGGGGATCAAGGAGAGCTCCGGCGATCCCTACCAAAGCTCGGGTGCTTTCCTAAAGCGTTATAAAAAACGCGTTGCTCGGGATGGCAAGGAGGGGCGGTGGCGACCAGGGAAGGCGATCGGAGGGAAGATCCGACTGGCGATCCAGTGGCCGGCGGCGAGAAGACAGCAGGAGATCGCCGGGGAAGGAAGGGGGTGATCCCCTTCCATCGGAGACGAAGCACGACGGGTGAGCTCCACCTGTCAGTGGGCTGAACGGGGAAAGGAAAAAGGGCCGACAGGCGGGCGACTCGGCAGTGGGCGAAGGCAAGCGCCATGGGGGCTGACACGTGGGGCCAAGCGGTGCGCGGGCGGGAGAGAGAGGCGGGGAAACGCGCCGACCGGCGGGTCCCACGGTCAGTGGCTCATGGTTGGGCTGGGCCGGGCTGAGGGAGGTTTCGGGGTTGGGGCCCAATAAGCATTTTAATTCTTTTTCGATTTAAAATAATTCCAGGAATTCAATTATTTGATTAAGAGTTGAACCACTGTTGATAAAAATTTGTAAAAATTCCTAAAATTATAGTTTGGTCTCTAGTTCATCTCATAAATTTTCAAGTCCAGATTTGAATATTTCTCCCTGTTTGGCTTTATTTGGGTTCTTTTGTGAATTTCCCTTTTATAATTAATCAAAAAATGATTTAAATAATACTTTTCTTTTTATTTTATTCCTTTTAATTTCTGGGGTGTTACAATATATAGTATTAGAAGTTGAAGGGCTTTGGCTGTAATTAGTAAATTTGAGAAGACATTACAGAAAGACTTTGAAAGGATGTGATGGCAGATGGGTGATGATGATTGATAATTTCGAAGCATCGGTTACCCCTTAATGTACCAAAACTGGGGGGCATGTGTTGACGCCAAAATTTGGTAAAAGCTCAGGTCCACAAAAGAAATTGCACTGCACGGTCAACAGAAGTCAAATAGGTCCGATCAAAGATGGTCAAAGAAGTTTGTTCGTTACAATATGATCATATGTAAAGAAGCTGATGGTGATAAAAATGAGAAGATAAAAATTATATAGAATCAGTTAAGATAGATTACTTGGACGGCAAGTCTCCGGACTATAAATATGTATCCCTTAGTTAGGTCAAAAAACACACGACGCTGTCAAACAATTCTTTGACGCATTGCCACCCTTGGCTTCCCAAGGTTAATCCCGATGGGATTCGGCACTCGGAGCTAGGCTGCATCGTTCTGATCTCCGGCGAAGAGGTGAGTCCCGCCACCCCGACGATTGTATCAACTAGGTCAGTGTCCTCACGGCTACATCAATTTGATCTCTTGAGACATCGACTGAAACAATACGATCGTCGGTTTATCTTGGTGTATTAGCTAGGTCTAAGGCCACATCAGTTTGATCTCTTAGATTGATGTGATTTAGGTGTGGTAGTATGAGGCTTCATCGGTTAGGTCTGATATCTCTTTTTATTGTATCTTCTTCATGTCGTATACCGTTCATCTAAATAAAGTGTGTCCGATACTTTAAAGTATTGTTAAGTTCATCGTGACTAGCTATTGTCTTGGTTAAGTCTAATCTTGTTATTGTGATGATTTTGATGGTATAGACATGTTATCTGGCGTGTTTTATTTATTTCTACCAGAGTACAAGCCGATAGGTTATCTTCAATTCAACATTATATTTTATCCGCTATCGGGGAATGTTCATCGACCCATATGCATAAACTGCATATCTCATCGGCCAATGGTGCATTCATCCTAATCGCTCTACCTTGGTCATCATCCTTATAGCCGATTGACATTATTCGCTCACGATTGTTTTATCCTCATCGCAGTCATCAGCTTGGTATCCGGTCGGCTTTGCTACTAATGATTCTTTCTTTGTTTCCTTATCAGTTGTAGGGTCAAACTGATTGGCAGGCCTTGAACCCTTTTTATAAGATTGTAGGACCTGCACTGGAGTTAAGAAGATATCCTAAACCACGTGTGTGTCAAAGTGTGACCAAAAAAGACACCAACAGTCTATCAGGACAATAGAAACGAAAACTCTTAGACTTATCTGGGTAGCCAATGAAATGACAACTCACTGTCTTAGAATCTAACTTACTAATATTTGGGTTTAAAAACTTTAGCCTCGGCAGGACATCCCCACACTCGAAAATAATTTAGAGAAGGTTCTCATCTAGTCCATGACTCTTATGGTGTTTTAGGCAACAACTTACTAGGGACCCGATTAAGAATATGAATGGCGGTTTTTAATGCCTCCACTCCACAACTAATCGGTAGAGTGGAATAACTTAACATGCTTCTTACCTTGTCCATTAAGGTGTGATTGCGCTTTTCTGCCACTCTATTTTGCTAAGGTTCAGCCGGTGTAGAATATTGGGCTACTAAGCCATTTTCTCGTAGAAACCTTGCAAAAGTTACAGGAACTTGGTCATATGGGGTATGACGACTGTAGTAATCCCCCATGGTCAAATATTACTATTTTAATCTTTAGATCATGTTGATTTTCTACTTCAGCCTTAAATATCTTAAATTTATCTAGAGCTTCTGATCGCTCTTTAATTGGATAAATATAACCATAGCACGAATAATCATTTGTAAATGTTACGAATGAATCATAACCATCTACAAACATTATAGGAAATGGACCACAAAAGTCCGTGTGAACTAATTAAACTTAGTCATAGTAACTTTATCACCAACGTTGGCCATGGGGATAAAATTACTACAACAACAAATTTTTACTCATTTTCTAAAATTCCTGCGTTTTGTTTCGCGTCTTTCTTAATTTGTTTTAACGTATTTGCCTTTAATGCAATCGATGCATTATTCAAAGTCTGAAAATCATAAAGGCCAAAGAATTGATTCCTTAACTAGATGTTTAATTCTCCTCTTCGAAATATGGCCAAAAGAACAATGCCATAAATTCGAAGATACGTCATCAATTCTTTTGCTCTTATCCTTATTATCAGATGACAAAGTCATTCTTAGGAAATAAATAAAGTTTGTCATGCTCAAAGGCAAGACCAAACAAACTTATTGTCTAAAATTTGATGTAATTTCATCTTTATCCATTCTTGTTCATCCATTTTGGGAACTACACACAATCTTTCATGTGTTGTCCTTTTTCTTATAATGTTTGCCTACGCCCTTCGGAACATCATGTTCCTTCATATGAGCTTATAAGAGAAGTCATTAGTCATCATTAGATTATCTATTACAATGTTTCTTCCCCTATATATATGTTGCACATGGTGACCTGAATCCGTGTGCTTCCTTAATCCCTTTTAGGGGTTTCTACGGGGATCTGTTTGCAGGAAATTTTAGGGTTTCTTAGTTGGTTTTGTTTGCAGGGATCGACAGAAGGGTCTTAAGGGTTTTCCTACTGGGTTTTTCTAAGTGTGTTCTTAGTGCGGTGGTGGTGTCAGGTCAAGCGAATCTGACACCACTCTTACCCCTAGCCAGCCTATACCCTAGCCTGAGCGTTGATACCATTATTAGAAATTACTTAGGTGATCTCTAGATCTAGCACTAGCAAGGGCACTTAAATAATAATTATGGTATAGCACTTAGGTAAAACAGAGTTGATCATAGTGTGTATACCTTCGGGTTTAGACGAAGAGCTCGAGTCCGCCATGTGTGAGAACACTATGGCGGTGTAGTAGAGTTTGGCGATAGTGGCATGGTGGTCAGGGTACTTCCTAGTCGCTTCAGTGCGCTTAGGATCAAGTTAAGGTTTTGTGGGTCTATTGGAGAGCACTCCTCTAGCGAACCAACTTTGCTCATAGACGCTGGCCTCCTTATGCTACGTGATGGGCCCTTAACTAAGTGGACTCCCCCCCCCCCCCCCCCCCACCCCCCCACCCCCATCAGGGCGCGCTGTATTAGAGAATTAATTGGGCTGAACCGAATCTTATGGGAGGAGACGAACTTGATCCTCCACTCCACTAGAGATCTTAAAACTAACACTTCAATCAAAACCAAACACATACTAAATTTTGGCGCTGCCACGCTTTTCTGAGTTTTCTCTTCCTTTTATTGAGCCCAAAACTTGGGGCTGTTACATACTTGCATGCAAATCGTGGCCGTTCTGGGATCTTGTTCACCATGTGCGTATACAGTCGCCACCAGAGAAAAAGTCGGACGCCCCGACCTAATTCTATCATTGCCTTTCCAAAGTGAAAAGAGGCTAAATCAATTCCTAATCTACTTATTTCTCCATGTATTCAGATAGACAATATAGGCGGAAAGCTACAGGGAAACCACTAACATAAGATAAGTAAAATGTTACAGCACTAAGCGCACCATCCCTAACATCACCGTTCTACAAAAAAAAAGAACTTATTTCAAGAGTTGTAGTAAGTTAAGTATGAGCGACCACAGGATTCATCGGACCCTAGAAATCTACAGGTTATGTACATTTACCAAACACACAGAGACTAGAGTACATGGCTCGTACAAGAAGGGGGGAGTTCACCTTGAAGGGAATCCGGGATCAGATGTAATCTGAAAGAACTGAAGCTGAGACACGCTTCAAGGATGAGGACACTTTGGAGATGTCTGATTCGGTGTGACCGGCTGACACGAAGAGGCGGATTCCGACAGGGAGTTTGCACTTGTCCAAAGTTGACCGCTTTGATGCCACGATGAAAACTGAATCTTCCTTCAGGATCTGTTGGAAAAAAAAAAGGGGAATGTGTAAATATATGCATGTGGAAATTCATTTGCTGCTGGAAAAGCTTTGTTGTGTCCACATGGACTTTACCCTCTCAGCAATGGTTTCAAGAAGATCTAGGTCGGTGTTTGTTGAAGCCGTCGATTTCTTCAGCTTAAGGAAGATGATAGGTGACAGAACATGGCTTGAAATTTCAAGCCCGGGAGTATCTGACAGTTCTGCAGATCAAACACGCCAAAGGCATTTAGGTGGTGACAGGTACATATAAACATATATCATGCATGAACAACATGATCTTCAAACTGTGTTTCCACAGCAAACATCATGGGTCACAATCAATATAATTTCAATATTTAATTATATTGAATGATTTGAAAAAACCATTCAATGAAACAAACAGAAAAATGTGAGCATGATACTGTACATGCTAAGCCGGTTAACATGATACTTCATGTTTCATATTATAAGTCGTTTGATTTTTTGTAAGTCAAATTTCTAGAATTTTAACCAATTTTATGGTAAAATATATCAACAACTACAACATTAAATTGGTTTCATTAAATCTAATAGTGTATTTATTTGATATTATAGATGTTAATACATTTTTCTTTTCTTTTAGTTAAAGTTAGATAAGTTTGACGTAGAAAAAGGAAAATGATTTATATTAGGAAACGGAGGGATAGCATTCACAAGAGAATCTTCTTAACCTTTGTGCAGGAGAGCAATATTGCTCCTCAGATTTGCAAGAACTGAGGGGTTCTCCTCCAGGTAGTTAACAGCAGAAACTGCAGCAGTGGCAAGATAAGGTGGCAGAGAGGCAGAGAAAACATAGCCCGAACTGCTTAAACGCTGCAAAGCATAACTCCTTAATCAGAGATCAGACAAGATATCTAAGTATCTAACAACATAATTTCTATAGCAATCAATGTTCAATCCTGCTGCATCTACCTGATGATCAACAACTCTGACACTTCCTGTACAGAAGCCACCATCAGTAGCTAACGCATTTCCCATTCCGGCTGTGATAATATCAATTTTGTCAATCTGCACATGCAAGAAAAATGTCAGAAATAAGATGCACCAGAGTATTGTAGCAATTTTTTTTATTTACTAGTTTGGTGCCACAAGAGAAAGAAAAAGGTGCTGGGGGTAACCACTCACTGGAACTCCATAATGTTCAGCAAGGCCACGTCCAGACCGTCCAAGCACACCAAAAGAATGGCTCTCCTCCAGAATAACACGGAACCGGTATTTCTCCTTCAATCTGACAATCTCATCCAAGGGAGCAATTTGACCAGAATTCTGCGTGCAGCACAATATTGAGAGTGGATTCATCCAAAATTTTATATCTGAGCCATCTCATCATTTTGTAGATTGTACAGACTATACCAAGAGAACTATCAGACAAGGCACCACACCTGGTAGATAGATTCTACAACGATGTATCGCCTGATTTTTTCAGCTCGTTTATTTCCACGAGTAAGTTTTTCCAAAGTGTGTGCAAGTGAAGCCATATCATTGTGCTTGAAATAAACAACAGTACTTCTTGACAGATGGAGACCATTTTGCACGGCCCAGTGAACACCTTCATCACTGCAATGCATATAAAAGACTGGCTTAGGTTCAAACATGAAAAATCAAGTGAAAGCAATATGCTATCTAGCACAAAGAACAACCAAGTATGGACTTAATTGCATGCTGAAGAATAGCAATTGCTAAATAGATATAGGAAAGACGCAACAACTTTGAATGAGTGTACAAGGCAAAGATATGTTCTATTTCCTAAAGGGTCAAGCAAGATTTTCCCTTTTTACATGGAAGTAAGATTCTGAATGATGAAATGAGCATTTCAAAATTCTATAAAGAATGTAATAAATATTTATATAAGCTCTTGTATGGAAATAACTAGAGGAGCTCTTGTAACTGAAGCTGTATAGTTCATATATTGCCAGGGGGCAAAGGTTAACTTACGCAACTATGATATCTCCTTTCTTACAAAAGGCAGGTATCACACTAAATATTGTAGAAATCCCATATGAATACAGAATTGAGTCCGGAGTTCCAAGAAACTTGGCAATTTTTGCCTCACAGTCAAGGTGGACATCTGCATGTGTTCCGTAATGAAAAGATAAGCTCCTCTTCCATATTTGCAACATTGACTGAAAAGAATATACAAACCGATTGTTCCATAAAAGCCACGTGGACCACAAGATCCAACACCATATTTCTCCAATGAACCAACACACGAATCCTGCAATTCACCCATGTCAAATATCCTGGAAGAGGTGTAAAAAATCACAAACAATAGGGATCTGGCTTACAATGATCTTCTCGTTGCCAATTAAACCAAGGTAGTTTGCTGATGCAAAGTTTACAACTTCTTTCCCACCAATTGTTGTATGTGGTCCAGCAGCACTGTATCAAGAAACAGAATAGCAGGGTTAATTCTGACCCCAACAATTCAGGAGAAATGATGTGATGTCTATCAATTGCAGGCGTACTGCCATCATAACATGTTTACATAATAAATTCCTGCATTCCATATTACATAGATCTGTGCAAATGGCCTGGTTTGACAACCACATACATGGAATGTCTCAAGAAAGATTTTACCAATATTGAGCTCACCAAATAAATGATATATCACGTGCAGATACTTCAAATTTTCAACAATATCTTAGGGAAGAGACAATAGAAGGAACATTCTATGAGAATTATTTGAGACAGAGCAATACCAATGTTAGGGATGCTAAAAATTACTCCTAAAATATTATTCATGGAGTTTCTGTTCATTAGTAGTGCAACACAGGCACATAAATGGTATATCTGTATATGTTGATAACTGGATAGAGATACAAGCTTATTCAAATGGAAGCCTTCTAAAATATAATAGTATAATACTGGTAAGCCGCATCTGGCAGCGTTCATTAAGCAATTGGCTGATTCTATCTTATTCATATCACTGTGAAAATGAAAAGCATTTTCCAAAGGCATTAAAGGCTATGCATCAAGTAGTTGATGGTAGCAACCAAATAAACTACAAGCACAATTAGTCCGCCTAAAGAGATAGAAGAATGTAAACATTTGGGAAGCAAGCAGTATCCAGTACTTGTAGTGATTCATGATGCCCAGTGCCGGTCTAAAATATGACCAGTTTCATAACATTGAACCATGTTTTGCATGCATTATTGCATTTTTTCAAACTCCCTCTGCCCATTTTTATAAGGCATATTTCATCTCGTTAGCACAAGCATTTGACCAACAATTACTCTATTAATACACATGTTTTGTAATTTAGAATGATAGTCATATGTAAGCATTTTTTATATGAATCTAACAATATCAACTTTGTATCACAAAAACTATAGAGTTCAACAAAAAATATATATCAATAGAATAATTGTTGGTCAAAGGCCTGTCCTAACAAGACAAAATACACCTTATAACGATGGACGGAGGGAGCAGTATGTTGTAAAAATAAAGGTTCAAGTCAAATTTTCCTTCTCACATGCCACACTGTGCTGTTAAGTTAAACTAGTGTTATAACTTATAAGTGCCCCAACAGTGTCATGATTAGTCTTGCAGATGGTATGTTAACTCACTGCCTTTGAAATAATATGGAGGAATAATAAAAGAACTGTTTCCTGCAAGAATATCATGAGTTGAGCTTAAAAATCTACCTTAAGAACATTGCCATTATATATGAAAACTTATATCTGGTGCATCTACTACTGTTTAAACTATAACTAATGGGGCTATGTCACTAGATGCAAGCCATCATACAAACCTTTCTAACATTGGTGTGTTGATTCGGGCCCCCTCCTTGATCGGAGGACACAGAGGTTCTGGCTCCCATTCATCGCATAGCTCATCAATCTCCTGTAATGATCAAAACACTAACTTTCACCAACAAATTTTGTGAATTTAGACCAAAATCAGTAGTCAGTAACACAAATAAACAGCGGGAAATAGGCAGAAGATGACTTTACCTTTTCACTGAGTGGCTTCTTTGGAGGTTTGTAGCTCTTCCTGGAAAGCTGAAACACTATGACTACTATAAGAAGCCCTTCCACAACCAAGTGCCCTGAAAAATGGTGTGTTACCAAATGTCAATCAATATGCCCAGCACCCTTGTCACATCATAAGTTCCTCTTTAATGGTCAAAAGAAGATTACCATCTATATGAACCCCAAAGACAACTGCACGGGCAAAAGGGGCGTTGAATGCAGCTGAGACACGAGCAAGCACTGCGGCGGTGGCATTCACAACCGGCAATGCCATGTCCATGTCCTAATGCAAACTTTCTGTAACACGAGATGGAAGCCTTAGTATCTCAAATCTTGCAAAAAGGCAATGCTTTGCTCATCAATCAATCAGATAGATCGCAGAACAGCAGAATGCAATGTTGAAACCCATATTAAAATGAGGCAGAAGACTGATCAGTGATCATGGATCAGGTTTGGTTTAGTCAGATTATTGTGCAAGAGGATACAGTAAAAAACCACACAATTAGATCAAATCTGAGAGCGAATTCAATAGAATTTTCAAGTTCCCACCCTATCTTACATGGTGAAGTTTGAAATTTCATTGGTATTAGACCATATTAGCACATAAGCTGAGTATTAGAGACTTGTGATGCAGTAGGTCTAGGACACACGGTAATTTTCAGTTCTAGATCCGCCTTGCCTCGCCAGCACCAGCGCCAGAGAACACCAATCTATAACGGGAGGCGGCCCGGCGAGGCGCAACAAAGGTAGAGCAAAAGTGAGGCGTCGAGGCGGGCGTTCACCTGGGCAAGGAGATCGTCGACAACAGTGAGGCAACGCGGCGACGGGATCGCAGGGGTGTTAGGGGAGGAGGAGCTGCCTGCGGAGTGGGGACCGACGGTAGGATGTCGGAGGAGAGCGACTCCCAGCGGGGGAGCTGGAAGAGGTACTCGGCGCAGATGCGGACCGGCACGCGGCACCGGAGGACGGAGGACCTGGCCGGCCGATTGCCAAGCGCCACACCAGCTCTAGTGCGGGATCACGGCGGCTTTATACGGGGACGGATTCGAGGTGGTCAGTGTTGCGCACCCAACAGTTTGCGAATTGCCATGAAGCGCTCGGAGACGGGGGCCGAGAGGGACGATGACGAGGAGGAGGAGGAGGACGCGGAGGAATGGAATAGGAGAAGATGGGTTCGAGTAGGCTCGCGTTCCTGCGGTGGTCGTCTTTGGCTGGCGGGGGCTTGTCTTCTTCCGAGGTCGTCCATTTCGACCTGGCCAGCGTTAACGAGGATGGCAATGGTCAATCCTATACATGAGTTGACTGATATTTTTATAATTTATTATTATCAGATTATTAGTGTACAGACCTAAATCTAACCATTTTGTTAGTGATAATAACACACGATTGTTAATTATGTGTTAGCGTCACTTATTATTCATATATATATATATATTCTATCCTACATCACGAGTGTAGAATACACTACAACAAAACAAAAGATTTTCGTCGGCCAATTTAACTTCCGTCGGCTTTTGGGCAAGCCGACGGAAGGTAAATAACTTCCGTCGGCCTCTGGAGGCCGACGGAAGTTAACTTAACTTCCGTCGGCTTTAATGCTGGCCGACGGAAGTTAGCGGGGATTTTTCCTCGGCCGCTCGGATCCCCCTAACTTCCGTCGGCCAGCATTAAAGCCGACGGAAGTTAGCTAACTTCCGTCGGCTTTAATGCTGGCCGACGGAAGTTAGGGGGCTTTTCCCCCAACCGCGCGCGCGTACAGGGAGCCCTAACTCCCTGTACACGCGCGCACTCCCGCTCGTTCCCCACCGCCGCCGCTCCTGCGCCCGCCGCCTCCTGCGCCTGCCGCCGCCGCTTCGCCGCCTCGGCCGCTGCCCGCCCGCCGCCGCCGCTTCGCCGCCCGGCCGCCGCCCGCCCGCCCGCCCGCCCGGCCGCCAATCCGCCCGCCCGGCCGCCGCCCGCCCGGCCACCGCCCGGCCGCCAATCCGCCCGGGCTCGAGTGATTGCTCCTTCAAGGTCGGCTGGACCGGTTCGAGGTGTCCTCGTCCACTCCCCTCACCTGATCGGAAGCGACCGAGCCTTCATCGTCTTCGTGAGGTCCGTGCTTTAGTTATCCGTGATCTGATGCCATGTTATAGTCTCTGAAGGAAGCGATGATGTAGCTCCACTGCTTCGTCCCGATTCCACTGTAGTCGTCGCCATTTTTTAGTTAACATGTCGAGGACGCGAGCGGGTTGCTGTACCGGGTACAACCATCTGCTTCCGATTTGTGCAGGCTCTTTGTAGGAAGGCGATGTGATCTATTGAGATCGCGGGTCGTAGTGTTTCTTTGTTACTGCCACTATGTGCTCCATATTTGGAGATCGTGTTGTGTTGATTCATGTGGGATTAATTGCAATTGCTTACTCGAGGAATGAATGCTAATTGGTTAAATGGATCTTGAATGTACAAAGTGATTTCAATTGTTGTAGTGGCTGTGGTCTGAACTCTTTAAATTTTCACCTGTGGTACCACTTGCTACTATCAATATTGCTCCATGTGGAATGATTGCGGCAACCCGCTGGTCCCTTGTTATTCAAATGCTCTTGCTTGAGTATCTAAGTAAGCCTCTATTTGATTGTACTTTCTGTTCAATGTTTAACTTTAGATCTGTAATAGTCCACACTGCTCTTATCATGATAAATTTTTAAGAGGTATAAACTATTAAACTACCTAGTGAACATAGATACTAGCAAGTTTCAGGTGCCGTTGCCCATGGATGATGCTGTTTATCTGTTTTTGACACTCAATATCAGAGATTTTTCAGCAGATTGAGGCATAATGTTGTCTTTTCAGTTTTCTTCGCCCGAACCAAAATGTGTATTATCCGTTTCTAGGCTTTGCACATAGATGTGTTAATCTTACAAAGGTGTAAGGTAAAATCAGCAAACATGTAATGCCCTAATGAGATTTACTTGTTTATTTCATGAAGACCTATCTGTATGTCTTGTATGTCTGTTCTTGCCCTGTTTGGTGGTGTATTGAATCCATCTTCCCTATGATGTGTGGTTGTGTGCTGAATTTAATTGGTCGCCTAGGCGACGCCTAGGCGCCCGCCTAGGCTCCTAGGCGTCCAGTCGGCCCCCGTAGATAGTGTAACGAAACCTATGCGTCACCCGTTTCGGACCAACATGTCTCACACGTGTCATGCGTGTGAGATGTGCAAGTCCGGAATTGTCCCTTTTTGGACAGCCTCAGAGTGGGCGACAGAGCGTGGTTTTATGATGAGTCATGAGTCCGAATGAGATTTCAGTAACATAACCTTGTTGTTCTCCATTGCACCACTATCAGACGTGCAATTGGAGAACAGCGGGGTTATGCTGCTGAAATTTCGTTCGGACTCATGGCTCGTCATAAATACCACGTTTTGTCGGTCACTCTTGGGTGGGTTTAGGACCTATCTTTTCCTATAGACCATGGTTGTCACGGCATCGCCTGCGTCGACTAGGCGTCCAGGCGGTCACCGCCGGACGCCATGGTGAATCGCGTCGCCGGTGGGCTCTGCTTCCCCTTGCGTCGTCGGCCGCCCGGCCGCCTCTACTTCCCCTCCGTTGTCCGGAGGCGGAGGCGGGGGGTGGCCAGGGTGTGTGTTTGTTGCGAGCCCTTTGATTGAATGAATGTTTTGCATATAGAATGGCTGAGGACGACCGACGGTGGATGTATAGTGGTTGGATGAAAAGTGGAGCTCACACGAGGGAGTGGGTAATCAACGCTGAGAAATTTGTTGATCGTGCATTCGCTTTGACAACAAACACTGGCGCGAGGTGCCCATGCATGAAGTGCAGAAATTCTCGTTGGCAAGACAAGAGGACGTTGTCATTGCATATTTGCAAATATGGTTTCGTGCCAGGTTATGAAGTTTGGTCTTTTCACGACGAGACAGGCCTTGAAAAAACGGTATTAGTAGTGGAAGAAGAAGATGATAGCGTTGCTGACGATAGGATGGATGAGATGGTTGATGCTATACGACCGGAGTTTGAATCAAACCCCGAGGATCCTCCAACACCGGAGGTTCAAAAGTTTTTCGACATCCTTCGAGCTTCCGAAGAGCCATTGCATGAGCACACCACCGTAAGCGTTCTCGCTTTCGTGACTCGTATTATGGCTATTAAGTCAAAGTTTGCATTTTCAAACAATTGTTATAAGGAGCTCTTGAATCTGATCAGCGATATCCTTCCTAAGAACCATAAGGTGCCGAAAGACATGTATCAGTCAAAGAAAATGCTTTCTGCTCTCGGTATGGAGTATGAGAAGATTGATGTGTGCCGAGATAATTGTATGCTGTTCTGGAAAGAACATAGTAATGAGGTGAAATGCTTAAAATGTGGTAAACCGAGATTCGTAGAGGTCATAAATGAAGACGGAGAGAAGGTGACGACAGAGGTTGCTCATAAGCAACTTCGTTACATGCCTCTTACACCTCGGGTGAAACGATTGTTTCTATCAAAGAAAATCGCTAGACATATGCGATGGCATAAAGAAGGTGTACGTGAGAATAATCAAGTAATGGTGCACCCATCTGATGGTGCGGCATTGAAGGCTCTAGATGATTTTGATGCAGACTTTGCTAGTGATGCAAGGAATGTTCGCATCGGGTTGGCAACTGATGGATTCACGCCTTTCAATGTAACGGCATCGTCGTACTCTTGTTGGCCCGTGTTTGCTATTCCATACAACCTTCCACCTTCATTTTGTATGAAATATGAATTTATGTTCCTGTGTCTCATTATACCCGGTCCAGATCATCCTGGAACACGACTAAACGTGATGTTGAAGCCCTTAATTGAAGAGTTAAAACAATTGTGGAAAGGAGTTGAAGCATATGACTATGACCAGAAACAAAAATTCAATCTTCGAGTTGCGTATCTGTGGTCGGTCCACGATTTTCCGGCATACGGTATTTTTTCTGGTTGGAGTTGTCATGGAAGGTTGACATGCCCGATATGTGCGAAGGACACAGATTGTTTCCGTCTGAACTTCGGGGAAAAGATTTGTTACTTTGATTGCCATAGATGCTTTTTGCCCATGAATCACCCATTTAGGTTACAGAGGAACAATTTCAAGAAGGACAACATTGTTGTAAAGGGACCACCAAGGCGTTTAAATGGTACAGAAATCGCTGATATGCTGAATGAGTTGGTCCTTAATGAAAATGAGGATGGATTTGTAGGATTCGGAACCGAACATAATTGGACCCACATATGTGGTTTATGGGAACTGCCGTACGTCAAATCACTAATTCTGATGCACAACATTGACGTTATGCATCAGGAACGTAATGTTGGTGAAAGCATTATAAGTACATGTATGGATTTTACTGACAGGACAAAAGATAATGTAAAGGCGAGAAGAGATTTAGCTGAGATTTGTAATCGACCAACCCTTGAGTTGACGAATAGTGGTGGCAAGCCACGTGCCCCATTTTGTTTAAAACCTAAAGAAAAAAATAAGTAATGAGGTGGTTGAAAAATTTGAAATTCCCAGATGGTTACGCCGCGGGATTTAGAAGAGCTGTGAACTTGAAGACAGGGAAATTAAATGGATTGAAAAGTCACGATTACCACATAATAATGGAAAGACTCCTTCCTGTAATGTTTCGTGGGTACCTGAATGATGATGTGTGGAAGGTGTTAGCTGAGCTGAGCCATTTTTATAGACAACTTTGTGCGAAAGAAATTAAGAAAGATATGATGGAGATGCTAGAGAAAGAGATCCCGGTGCTTTTATGTAAACTGGAAAAAATATTCCCTCCAGGGTTCTTCAATCCAATGCAACATTTACTGGTTCATCTGCCATATGAAGCTAAGGTAGGTGGCCCTGTGCAATATAGGTGGATGTATCATATTGAAAGATCCCTAAAGAAGCTTAGAGCGATGGTTGGTAATAAGGCCAGAGTTGAAGGTTGCATCGCAGAAGAATTTAAATTGAAAGAGATAGCATACTTCACTAGTGTATACTTCGCTGAGCATCACAATGTCAACACACCTGCTACACGGTACCATATGGATGAAGACCATCCTTGTAGTGATCTCCAAATATTTGGGTGGAAGGGCATAACTGTTGGTGTTTCCACGACATATTATGTAACTCAGGAAGAACGAACAAATGCCTTGCTCTACATGTACTCAAATATGGAAGAGATGGAACAATATTTCGCGTAAGTGATTCGTTTTAGTTTTATATTTTACCTCCAAATTTTATACCTGTTTGTTTACCTATTCGTTACATTGACAGTATGTTTGATTCGAAATACTTGACTTCTGATCGTCAACCAACGGAGAAGCAATTAGATAAATTGCGTCGAGAAGGAGTAAATGGCGGGCCTAGTTTTCTCACTTGGTTCAGAGAACATGTAAATCCTTACCTTTTCTGACACGTATTATTTTACTCTACTGGGTTAATTATCTTATAATCTCTTATGATTTGCAGTGCGTGCTCGCTGACAATGTACATATAGACTTGCGACAGCTCTCTTACGGGAGTATTAGTGCCAAAAGTTATGGTCACTATGATGTTAATGGTTTCCGCTTCCGTTCAACTATATTTGAAGCATATCGACCTCTAGCGGCAACAACTAATACTGGTGTTGTTACAAGGGTCGTTGATGGACAAGGACACGAAACTATGTATTATGGAATCATCAAAAATATAATCAAGTACAAATTTGCCGGGAATAAGGAGATTAAAGTAGTCTTCTTCGATTGTGATTGGTTCGCCCCTAAACATGGTACTCGTGAAAACCAATTTGGGATGGTTGAAGTCAAACACGCGGAACGATTATCTAGTTGCGACAATTTTGTCCTTGCTCATCAAGTCGAGCAGGTGTATTATATGCCCTACCCATGTGAAAAACTAAGTGCTTGGTGGGTAGTCTACAAAGTGAATCCTCGGGAACGTCTACACACCCCTAGTGATGACGCTTATCAATTGGAGGTTGAAGAGATCGATTAGGTTTATCAAGATGATGAATTGCCGAATTCATTTAATGTAGAGTCAGAATCGTCGACAGATTCTTTTCTCGGCGATTCTAATGATGTGGCAGTTCCCGAGAAAAGGAAACACCAACATAAGAAGAAAAAAGTAACATGACGTGCTTTGGGGAGAAAAGGACAAATTGATCCTGATTTTGATGATAATTGACAAGTAATTGTTTTCATACATGTATATGCAATATACTTCATATTACATGTTTTTTCATATGTACAAACCTTCTTTACTAATAAATGCTTGTTTGTGCTTATTTTGAACAGGATGTCGAAAAAGATGAAAAGTGTCACGAGGAAGCTCTTCCGCTTGGGGAGTTCATCGGCGAGTACTCCGGCGAGTACACCGACGAGTCAGGAGGACACCCTATTCTAGGGTAGTTCCTCTTCTTCAAACAGACGTCGTCAAGAGCAGCTCCTGAGATGCATAGATCCGACATTAATTGGTCGGCCTATTGCATTTCAACTAGATGAGGAGGTAACTTTCAGATTGTTTTTTATGCCAGTTATAAACTATTACTAATTGTTTCAATATTGTTTTGTAGGAGGAAGAACACTTGGAGAGTGCGGGTCATGAGGATGATCCGGTGGGTGGCGTGCAAGAGGGGGATGTCCCAGAGTGTGCGGCACAGAGGGATGATCCAGAGGGTGTGGGGCAGGGGGATGACCCAGAGGGTGCGGGGCAGGGGGATCTCCCGGAGGGTGCGGGTCAGGAGGAAGGTGCTGAGGCTACCGGCGGGTCCTCGGTATCTTTCAGGACGAGCCACTTGGTCGCTCCACCAGTAGTCTCTTCCGGTGGAGCCAAGATCGAGATTACGCCTGTTGGTGACGGGTAAGTGTAATACTCTTCTGTTGTTTTGCTTTTGTTTTCAAAAAATTTCTTTCACTAAACTAATTAACTTTATTTATTATGTATTTCTAGATATTGGATTGACTCTCGGTTCAACGGCACTTCGAGGGTCAGGCAGGTTAACCAGATATTGGGTAACCTGTGCCGTCTGCACTACCCAGGGGTGCTGACAATGCCGACCGGTGAGCGGGTTCTATGCCAGACATGGGACCAGTACCGGTTCGCTCCTGACGGGCGCCACGGAACTGCTCAGGGGGCGGTGTCTCATGACTTCTGGGTATGCAAGTGTTTTTTCAATCTACTTTTAGGCTTTTCGAGTTACAACACTGTACTAATCATTACTTTTGCAGTTACGCTTTTGCTTGCCAGAAGTCGGCAATCACCATAACCATGCGTTTCAAGTCTTCAACAACAATGCACATAAGGTGGTGAAGGACGCCATTTCGTATGCCCGCATTCAAGCGAACAATGCTTACTACAAGGAGAAGCTAGGGCAACGAATGAGCAAGGCGACGGGCTCATCGTCAATTTATTTGACTGAAGAAGAATACCGTTCGGTAAACAATTCTAACTTTTTACTCTTCGATTGTTGAGATTTGTTGTCATATAATACAAATAGCATCTCTGTTCAGGTGAGGATTCCGTGGTTTGCAAACCGCGAGGACGCCTATTTCGAATTCTGCAAGATTTGGTCTTCAACCGCATTTAAGAAGACTTCCGAGCAGAAAAGACAATGCCGCGGGACGGATCCGAAGCACAGATATGGTGCCGACAGACATATTCGCCACGCTAAACGCTTGGTAAGACCGATCTGTCACTCTCTAGCTATAGATACATTGTAATGCGACTAACTCATTTCTAATGTACAGGAAGCTAAATTTGGCAACGTGCCAAGTGACATAGAGGTGTATACCTCTGGTCACAAAGGAAGCGATCCGACACAGCCATATGTCTTGTGTAGCCAGACAGCCACGGACCATTTGGTGAGATGTTATTAAGAGTTGACGTAATTTCATTTTTCTGCGTCTAGCTAATCGGACATGTTTTTTGCAGGCGCAGTATGGTGAACACATGGTTCGACTCCATGGAGAGGACTATGATTGGCGGAGAGAACCTGTGGACCAAATGGCCGTGTACTCCAGCGGAGGTGGCAAAATCCATGGACGGTGAGACAGTGTTTTTATTAATGTTTTGTGTATGGTATTGTGATGGTAACTAACCCCTGTTAATGTTGCAGGTACTCCATGTTTAATGGAGTTATTGACTCGAGAGCGGTGAGAGCTCAGAAGTCAGCTCAATCGTCGCAGAGCTCCGTCGGAGTTGGCTCCAGCCGTCGTCGCTCTTCAGAAACCCCGGAGGTGGATCGGGTGAGGGAGGAAATGATGCAGGAAATGAGGCGGCGCGACGAGTACTATACCGCCTGCTTAGAACGACAGCAGGCGATGATCCAAGTAAGTTTAGTTTGGAGTGTTGTAGTTAAAAAGTATTCAGAAATAGGTTTAGAACTAACTGATTACATTACAACATGTGTAGCAACTAGCCCAGCAGCATGGTGGATTGGACATGTCCAATTTCCAACCACTACCTCCCCCGCCACCACCATTATATTCTACATCACCTGAGGTACCTCCTGACATATCGTTACTTCAGATACTTAAGTTAGTGTTTAGCAGAGTAGTTGAGTTAATTCGTTCTCTAATTTTGTCTATTTCTTCAGACTTTCCGTACGCCTGGCCAGGATGGAGCCTCTCGGGCAAATGTAGATGAAGCAGGAGGCAACGACGGCACCCACGACCCAAATGTGGGCGATCAGTGAGTATATGGACAGATGTGACTTTGTATGTGGCTCTCGCTGTGTTTTGTGAATTTGTATGTGAATTTGGAAGTTATATGTGAATTCAGATGTGTACTGTGACTTTGGATGTGAATTCAGTTATATTATGTGATTTTGGATGTGATGTGTGAAGTGTGGATGTGAATTTGGATGTGAGATGTGATTTTGGATGGGAGATGTGATTTGGATGTGAGATGTGATTTTGGATGTGAGATGTGAAGTTTGAATGTGATTTTGGATGTGTATTGTGATTTTGGATGTGTATTGTGAATGTATGTGAAATAAAAAAAATACCAGGTAACTTCCGTCGGCTTTGACCATAGCCGACGGAAGTTAGCTGGTTTCGGCCACGTGGGCAGAAAGGCTAACTTCCGTCGGCTTTGGCCCTAGCCGACGGAAGTTAGCTGACCCTAACTTCCGTCGGCCAGGGTGGCTGACGGAAGTTAGTGCCCCTATGGTGATGTGGCAGTGTTCGGCGCTAACTTCCGTCGGCCACGTCAAGCCGACGGAAGTTAGCTAACTTCCGTCGGTGGCCGACGGAAGTTAGCTAACTTCCGTCGCCTCGCTTCCGTCGGCCAAAGGCCGACGGAAGATAGCATTTTGCCGACGGAAGTTGGCTTCTTCCGTCGGGAAAGGGCTAACTTCCGTCGGCTTTGGCCGACGGAAGTTGCCTTTTTTGTTGTAGTGATAGTTATTCTACTAAGAATACTACTGAGGAAAAAGTAGTACTCAATTGTTATTCTACTGAGAAAATATACTACTGAAAATAGTTCGGTGTAGAATAGTTATTCTACACACGTGGTGTAGAATAGCGCTTCCGTGTATATATATATATATATATATATATATATATATATATATATATATATATATATATATATAAAACACACCGTATGCATGAGGACAAGGTCATCGAGCGGGCAGGGCCACCGCCACGGCCCGCTCGGCGGAGCCCGTCTCGCGTTTGGCCTCCGCCTTCGAGGCTAGTGGTGAGCCTTCAGCCCATGTACGGGATTCCCCAAAGCTGGATTGCATAGTATCTGGGCTGGAGGAGGGGTTTGGGCCGTTGTTAGGATGCGGAACGACTAAGGCCTGTTGATGGCAGGCATGGAACTTCTAACGGGGGTGGCTTTGGTAGGGTTTTTGCACTGCCAACGATTCCCATTCCTCGCGACGGGGCTCTTGTCCCCGACTCCATCGGTTTACATCTTCCTCACATCTCGGCGAAGTTCTGCCATCTGCGCTCATCGTCGTTCCCACACTAGGAGCGTGTGTGGCCGCGGAATAGGTGTTGGGGGTGGGACTGGAGAGGGAGGTTCTGTGGGTTCTAGAAGTTTCGCTCGGGTCGTATCCTCCGCTCCAATGGTTGATTGGGCTAGGGGTAGATCATGGCGTCCTCGGCCCCCTCATCGCCCCTCGAACACTTGGAGGGCGGGGGGACGGGAGGGGCAACCGGGCAACTTTCTGTCCGGTGAAACCTCCGGATAGGGGTACGACGGCGAGTAAGGTTGTGCCAGCTGGGAAAGAGGAAGGAGGGCAGGCTGGAGTTCAAAAAGGAGAGGGCGCTGATTCGGCATCCAACCGAGAGAAAGTTGCTAGTCAAATCCCTACTGGTGAGACCTCTTACGCAATGACTAAGGTAAACCCTAATTTACCTTCTGAAAAAGATAATGTGATCTTGGATGATGGAAAGAGGGAGGGACAGGGAAATCCTTTTTGTATGCGATGCAAATGTGTTGGGCATTTTGCTAAAGATTTTAAGGTAGTTTTATATTGTGTGATTTGTGGCAAACACTCCCATAGAACTATTGATTGTTTTCTAGATAAACAACCCAAACCTGTGGCTAAGTTTGTGGGATGTGGTGTTGATGGCCTGGGATGCATTCTAATTCAGAATGTTAAGGATGCATTTAGCAAAGAACATTTGAATCCTTTGGTCTTAGTTTCTGTGGAGGAAGGAAAACATCTTTCTGAGAAGCAAATGGATGAGGGTTTGGCTCAGCAATTTAAGTGGAATTGGACTTGGAGGTCTAAGGATATGGGGAATGGAACGTTTCAGATTAGGTTTCCCACAAAGATGAGACTAGAAGAGATCTCTAATTTTGAAGAATTCACACTCAAGGGAACTAATGTTCGGATCAAAGTTCGTGCCTGGACACAAGAGGTGGGTTGTGGTCAATGGTTTACCTGACTCTATGAAGGGTTATTTTGCCTTGTGTGAGGTGGGTTCAAATTTGGGTGTGGTCTTATAAGTGGACATGGAAGCAGTTAGGAACAGAGATGTGGTTAGGATAAAAGTAGGGATGATGAATTCTTTTGTTCTTTCTTTGTCTTTGACTCTGACCACTCCAAAATTGCTAATGTATGAAGTCACCTTTTCCTTGGATGAGATGATCAAGGTTGGATGGTTTCAGAATAGAGATAATGGGAAAAGGGTGTTAGAGTCTGAGGAGGAGACGAATCTAGATCCTACTACAGATGTCCCAGCTAAGAAAAGAAACATAGGTAATTTTGATGTCCAAAAAATGATTTGAGATCTGGTATACATTTGATTTCATCTCATCAAGTGATGCCTGAAAGGGTTATGAGTGGGAAAGGAAATGATTGTCCCAATAAAGAAGTATGTGATGAAGAAATTGCTAAAAAGCTCTAGCTGGAAGAGATTGTCCAGTTTGAGGCTGGCATGGAGAAGGTTTCTAGGAATGAAGTGGACTTAATATGTGATGAGGTGTTACCTGATGCTGAAAGCAAAGAAACAGTGAATATTTTTTATGGTGAAAATGAAAATATTGATATGGACCAGAATTCTGGAGATGAAGGTGGTAGAATTCACACCTCAGATAGTGAGGGGTATGTGGATTCTCAAGACTCTGTTGATTTTGCTACTAGAGTTGGGTTTGTCCTGCCAGAAAAATACAAATCTCAAGAGGAAGATGAGAGAAGAAGATGTGATTGGCTCAAGTCAAAGGAGGAAAAAAATGTGCTGCAGCTTGCTACTTCACGTAAAGAGGCACAAAATGCTTTTGTGGATAAAGATACTTATATCCCCTCATTTATCCATGATGATAACATTTCACTGTATCAAATGGCTGGGGTGTTGGGGGTATCTCTGGGATGTACTATTGAGCAGGCTGATCTTAACTTAGATTTGATGATTTGATTAAAGATTTGGAAAAGGCTAGAATTGCTATGTATATATCTGAACATAATAATTCTAGACAATATGGTTTTGTTGTGGATGAAAATTTAGACTCTATTGATAGTCTAAAAGAGTTAACTAATGAATTTGAATCAGAAGATTTTTATTCTGATATAGAAAAAATATTGTCCGGTCCCAATCTAGTTATACCAAAATGTGATAAAAAAGTGAGAGGATATCTTAGTATTACTAAGGTCAATCTAAGGAAAAAGTCATTGAGGAAAGCTAAAAAAATTAAATGAAAGGTTTGGTTTGGAATATTAGAGGCATGGGAAGCAAGGAAAAGATAAAACATCTATTAGATGTTTTAAAGCTAAAAACATTGATTTTGTTGGTATACAAGAGACTATGAAAACATACTTCTCTCCAAATTTGCTTAAAACTCTCAGTAGTGGTCAGAAATTTTGGTGAAAATGGACTTCTGCCCATGGGAGGTCTGGTGAAATTTTGGTGGGTGTTAATTTGGATAAATTGAAAGTGGTCCATTTTGGACCTTTTTTTTGAAAGTTAAAGTTGTTAATAAAATTGATAGTAAATATTGGAATTTAGTTGTCATTTATAGAGAAGCTCAACATGCTTTAAAAGAGGAATTCCTGATTGAGTTCTCCCAAATTTGTAAAAAATGTTGTGATCCTACCCTATTTTGGGGGGAGTTTAGTATTTTGAGAAAAGAGAAGGAAAAAACAAGTCTGGAGGTTTTAATAAATGGAGCTTTTTGTTTAATACAATTATTGATCATCATAATATGAGAGAGTTGTCTTTGTGTGGGAGAATGCTTACTTGGAGCAATAATCACATTGACCCCACATTTGAAAAAATGGATAGATTTTTTATGACAGTTGACCAAGAAGTTTCGTTCCCTTTGGCAAAAGTAACTCCTCTAGAAAGAGTTCTTTCTGACCATGCTCCATTATTAATTGATTTGGGGGTCTAGTTGGCAAATCCTTGATCTTCAGATTTGAAAATTGCTGGCTTACTAGACTTGATTTGAAAAATGCAGTGCAAGCAGTTTGGAGCAATACTAAGTGTTTTGGTTCTTCCTTGGATAAGTGGCGGGCCAGATTGGCTGCCTTGAGGAGGACTCTGAAAGGTTGAAATCTAAATTGGGAAGGTTTCTATAAGAGATCTAAAGAGGGAGTTTTTTTAAAAATAGATGATTTGGATAAGATGGCTGAGATCAAGGGGATGGACTGAGGAATGAGAAGTGAGAAAAGAAAACTTAAATTACATTTGGAAAATTTAATGAGGGAAGATTATTGTAAGTGGTTGCAAAGAAGCAAAGAGAAAGAGATCTTCTAGAAGGGCATAATAACACTACATATTTTCATGCTAAAGCCAATGGCAGAATAAGAAAAAATCTGATCCTCTTTCTTAAGGATGCTGACATGGTGATTTCTGATAAAAAAACTTCTTGAACATGTTACTGATTTTTATAAGTTGTTGTTTGATGAAGATGTTAGAACAAGTATGAAGATCTTAGATGTTGGGATGTAGAAAATTGAGGAAGTAGATAAAATTGATTTATTGAAATCTTTTTTTGAGAATGAAGTTAAGCATGTGGTGTTTAATATGGAGAATAATAAATCCCTCAGTCCTGATGGTTTTTCCATTGAATTTTATAAATATTTTTGGGGTGTTATTAAAAATAATTTGCTGGAAATCTTTGATTATTTTTACTTTGGTAAAGCAGACATTTCTAGGCTCAATTGTGGAATGGTGACTTTAGTGCAAAAAACTGATCATGCAAATCACGTTAAAGACTTTAGGCCTATATGTCTGCATAATGTTAGTTTCAAAATATTGAATAAGGTCATGATGCTTCGATTGGATAAAAGTGTTAGCTATCTAATTTCAAAAACACAAACTGCTTTTATCAAAGATAGATATATACTTGATGGGTGGTGGTGTTACATGAGATTCTTAATTCTCTGCATAGGAATAAATGTTCAGGCATTCTCTTCAAAGTTGATTTTGAAAAAGCCTATGATAAAATTAAGTGGTCTTTTCTATTTCAGATGTTAGAAGCTAAGGGTTTTCCCCACAAATAGAATGATTGGATCATGAGTGTGGTTATTGGGGGCAAAGTTAATATAAAACTCAATGATCAAGTTGGTCTTTATTTTAAGACTCATAGGGGTTTGAGACAAAGGGACCCCTTTCACCCCTTTTGTTTGATCTTGCTGCTTATGCCTTATCTTTCCTGATGACTAAAGTTGTTCAAGGGGGCTTGATATCTAGACTGGGGGTGATTTCCTCTTTGAAAGTATATCTATTCTTCAATATGTTGGTGATACAATTTTTTTAATGCAAGATGACTTAAGTAGTATGAAGCATCTAAAATTTATCTTGTGTTTATTTGAACAAATTTCTAGTTTGAAAATAAATTTTCATAAAAGTGAAGTTTATTGCATTGGAATGAGTGAGGAAAGTAGGGTGCTTAGTCAGATTCTTACTTGTAAAATGGGTGCTTTGCCCATTAAATATATGTGACTGCCCATTAATCAAACTAGGATTACTAACTCAGATTGGAAGATTTGTGAGAGCAAAATTGAAAATAGACTCAGTTGTTGGAAAGAGAAATTACTTGATATGGGTGGGAGACTTTTATTGTTGAACTCTTGTTTGAGCAATATTCCACTATACATGCTCTCCTTTTATTCATTACCAAAAAGGGTGAGGAAAAAATTGATTTCTTCAGATCTAGACTTCTTTGCAATAGGATCAGGGAGCCAAAAATATCATCTAGAAAATTGGAATGTGATTTGCATGCCAAGAGATTTTGGTGGTCTGGGAGTTCTAGATCTGGAACTGATGAATGCATCCTTGATGGGAAAGTGGCTATGGAAATTGGAGAGTGAGGAAGGGATTTGGCAGAGTTTTCTAAGAAATAAGTATGTCAAGCATAAAACTTTGGCTTAGATAGATAGTAAAATTGGTGATTCACAGTTCTGGAAATCTTTGATGACCATCAAACCTTTGTATAGGAAATTCTGTCATTTGAAAATTGGTAATGGTAGAAGCACTTCTTTCTAGGATGATAATTGGATAGGCTCTAGACCCCTTGCTGATCAATACTCTGACCTATATGATACAATTTTGAACAAAAATGTCACAGTGGCTGAAGTGTTGGAAAGTAATGTTACATGCCTCAAATTTAGGAGCGATATAATTGGTGGCAGATTCAAATCCTGGGTAAATTTAAAAAATGCATGTAATGTTGTTACTCTCTCTGATGCAGCTGAGTCTATTGTCTAGACTCTTTCTAAAAAAGGAGTCTTCACTGGTAAATCCTTTTATGCTGCTTTGAAAGTTCAAAACATGATTAAAGTCAAAAACGCCATTTGGAAATTGAAAGTTCCTTTGAAAGTGAAGATTTTTTTGTGGTTGACCAAGAAAAACAAAATACTCACAAAAGATAATTTGTTGAAAAGGGGCTGAAAAGGTGGAAGTAAGAAGTGTCTTTTTCTACTGTGAGAATGAAATAGTGCAACACCTATTTATTGATTGTATTGTTGTCACATTTGTTTAGAGATTAGTAAAATTTTGTTTTAATGTTGGCCCTTTTGCCACCCTAGAGCATATGTGGCAAACTTGGTTTTGTAAACTAAGGACTTTAGAAGCCTGGCTGGGGTGGGATTGACTGCTATTCTTTAGAGCATTTGGAAGATCAAAAATGATGTTGTGTTTAGGGAAAAATTATCTAATGATCTTTTGGTTTTCATTAATCTGATATGTTATTAGATGTCTTCTTGGTCGATACTACAGAGCTCGGAGGAAAACGGAAAAGACCTGGCGCTGGGGTCCGTCTACTCGAGCATTTAGCAAGTGATGTTTTCTCAAGAAAGCACGACGGGACCTTTGCAGGGGCGTTATTAGGACGTTGATGTAAAGCTTGGACTGATTGTGGATCTTGTGTGTTTTGTGGTTGTCGCTCTGAACTGCTATGTTTGCTTGATTGGGTGGTTGGGTTAGCTTCCTGTTTTGTAATAATCATTCTGTAGACTGGCCCGGTGTGCTATTGGTGGCATCGTCGGTGGTGTTTTGTGTCTGTACTATGGAACTTCGTAGCCTTCATTTCTATAATGGAAATGGGAGTGGACCTTACGGTCCTCTCTTTTATCAAATATATATATATATACACACACGACGTGTATACATACTTGTACATACATTCTGTTGAGGTGTAATATATGATTCATCTTCCTCTATCATTTGCCATCTCTAATCCATTAGCTTTCACTCCTACCCTACCTAATCTACTTCCCTGTCGATGCACCTCCTCGCCATTCTTTTACGGCACCTTCACCAACCACCGTTGAGTCACAGTTACGATCAATGTTGTTGTTGCAGCTGCTGACACCATTATTTGTGTGTGCTCTATATGTAGATTCTGCAATAACTACAAATGACATTAGCATGACAATGGCCCAGGTCGTGCGTGTGTCCCTCTCTGCCATTGTTGTTTCGCTAGCTGCACCTCTGTTGTCGTGGCTACCTCGACAGCGCCATGC
The DNA here is from genome assembly GCA_019279435.1 of Zizania palustris. NCBI lineage: Eukaryota > Viridiplantae > Streptophyta > Magnoliopsida > Poales > Poaceae > Zizania > Zizania palustris. Next base: position 54,304,861 of record JAAALK010000079.1, on the reverse strand, counting down.
ATCTCTTATTGACCTAGTGATAATCTAGGTCACTTTTGCCATATTCTGCCCAACACTCACGTCAATAGTGCTGGCAACACTCCTCTGGACGGCGTTGACATGACCGACACGGTCCGTGCTCAAGTCATCTCCATCCTTACCGTGAAAGCACTCATCCACATCACCCACGACGTCACCGCCGCCAACTACACCAAATGGTGTGGGGCTCTTCCTCACCATGCTCGGAAAGTATGCCCTCTCCAACCAAGTCATGTTCGATGTTTTTTCGAATCATTCATCGTGAGTTCGGATGGACTGCGTCATACTCTTATGGTTGTACAACACAAATCTCCTTCGACCTCTTAGAGACCATCATGGCGCATGACATCACCGCTCACATCATCTAGCTGAACCTGGAGTTGCAATTTTACGGGAATCGGGAACACTGTGACGACCATCTCTACGGAATTCCACAACTTTCCCAAGGTGATCTCACTGTCCTGTCGTAGACTGAAAAGCACGACGGACATACAATTCATTTCCCTCTATTATTTTTCCCTTACTAAACTTTTGCATATGCAAAAATATTGAAAAACTGAACTAAACTAAACTGATTTAAAACTAGTTATCGTTGTCGTTGCCGGCCGCTAAGGTACGTTGTTGAGCTAGCCACCAGGGCAACTCTTACACTGGGCTGGAGCCTAGAGGTGATGGAATTTCAGATGGGTCATGTGAATATAAATATTTGATAGGCCTAACTTGGAAGATTTTTTTTAAATTAGTATTTTTAAAAAATAAATCAAATTTGTATGGCAATTTCAAAAAATTGCAAAAATAGCACCCGGTCGGCCGACTGGTGCCATGTGGCAGCCAGTCGGCACTTGGTCGGTGGACTAGCGCCACGTTAGCGTTAGTCGATCGATGGGTGGCTGACTACCGCCCAGCCGGCGCCGCACCGCGCCCCCACCGCGCTTGCCACATGTCGCACGCCCGCGTCGTGCCGCACCCGCCTGTCGGCACCCCGCCGGCCCCCACATTCGTGAGCCCGGGCGACCCCGCGCCTCCTCGCTTCTCACGCCCGCGCGCCCCCTCGCCTCCCATGCCCGCGCGCGCCTTCGAGCCCCAAGGCCCCGCACCGCCCCCTTGCCTACTGCGCCAGCCCACCGCCATGGCTCCCGCCCCGTAGGCGGCGGGCGCAAGGGCTGGCTGGCGTGGTAGGCGAAGGGCGGGGTGGGGCCTCAGGGGCGCGGGGACGCGGGCGGCGAGGGGGCACCGGGGCTCGCGGGGCGGGAGGCGAGGGGGCGCGGGGGCCGGGCGGGGCACGGCGTGAGGCAACAGGGGCGCGGCGTGGCGTGGGCTGGGCGAAAGTCAGCCACCCATCGGCTGACTGGTGCTGACGTGGCGCCAGTCAGTCGACCAATTACTGATTGGCTTCCACATGACACCAGTCGGCTGATGGTTGGCCGACCGGATTTATTTTGTAATCTTTTAAAATCGCCATACAAATTTGATTTTTTAAAAAAATACTATGTAAAAAAATAAACTTGGAAAGAGGACGTGTTCATGTTTGGAAAAAAATCCATGTATCTTGGACTGCTGTTCCAGTACGTTTGATTTGGCTTGTTTTTATATTAGATACATACACATATATACATAATTTAGGGACCTGAGTTTTATAAGCCCTAGGTGATAGGTGATCGCCCCTCGCTCTCACAGCATCTGAACATCGAACATCTGAACAGTAGCTGTTAGAATACTGATGCTACATACTTCATAAAATCATTCGACTGTTTTTTTTTGTTCCAGAAGCACTTGTAATTGTGGCCTTACAATTTGCACGAAGATTCATGAAGTATCAGTAGTTCAGTACTACCTTGTCGCACTAAAGCAAAGGGGTCACGCAGTCCGATTGAAAAAGAACAGTCTGATTTATTACTACAGTAGCAGGAGATGCAGATCCAACAGTAGTATATATGGATCGGAAGCTATATATGATCAGCTAGCCTGAAAGATGTTTTCAAACATATATATTTCGGACTAACTTATCTTAATTTCATATATATATATATATATATATATATATATATGCTATTCTACATTATGGGGGTAGCACTACCGGAAACGCTCTGTTCGCCGAGAGCACAAATCTTTGCCGAGTGCATTCCCTCGGGCACTCGGCAAACTAGAGAGTTTGCCGAGTGCCCGAGGGAATGCACTCGGCAAAGGCAGGGTTTGCCGAGTGCCATTCCTTAGGCACTCGGCAAACATCCTGAAAATCCTCCGCCAAATTTTTTTGCTGGCGCCGTGACGGCGGCACGGGTGAAAATTTGGGTTTGCCGAGTGCCACTAACGGACACTCGGCAAACCCTAGCCTTTGCCGAGTGCCACCAGAAAAACACTCGGCAAAGATGACCCAATATTTCATGTGAAAACACATTTTGAGTCCATATCACATTTTAAAAATGTTTTGAACCTGATTTTTTTTTTACAGTCATAATTCAACATCTTTTAATCCTTGGTGAATTTTCATACTTTTATGAGTGGGTTTGGTATTTTTAATAAAATATTTGTATTTCTAGGATTTACTTCCAAGTGGGTCAAATTTGAAATGCATGTACATGAAATAATGACTCAAAAATTATGGAAAAATCATATTTGTGTTCATGATTACATTTGTAATCTTTTACAACTAAATATAACTAAATATTTAAAATCTAATTTACGACACTCGACCGGCAATATGCATGTTAATGTTTTTTAATTATAGAAAATGTAATTGATGCCTAAAAAATATGACACTTGACATGGTGTCATTATATCATAAATATATGATATGGTAAAAAATTCATAATGTTTCGACAAAGTTTTCAAGTATGACCTTTAGAAATTGGACAACCTTCGAGAAGGTTTAGGAGTTTAGGGATGAAATGAGTTAGGTTTAGAAGCAAATCGATATTCAAATATTTGTTTGAACTTAAAACTTTTTGTACTACTAAAACTCAATTTATCTTATACCATGTCAAAATTTGACATTTTTTAGAGTTAGTTTGCTATTTTTGGTTAAAAAAGTTGTTTATAAGATTTTAAGTAAAAGATCCCAAATTTAAACTCTCTGTGCCTTATATTTGATTATTTGAACCTAGAAATTTTCTAGGATGAAATATTAGTGTATATTATATAATTACAAATTATGGGATTTTTTACTGTCTTTATTCTATTTTAGTTTTTTTTTAAAAAATAGTATAAAAAATCTTTGCCGAGTGCAAATGGGAATGGCACTCGGCAAAGACAAAAAAATCACTTTTGCCGAGTGCCATAGCTAAATGCACTCGGCAAACTGTGATGATCCCATTATTTCATGTGAAAACATATTTTCACTCTATATCACATTTAAAACATTTTTTGAACTTGAATTTTTTTACAGTCATAATTCAACATCTTTTAATCATTGGTAAATTTTCATACTTTTATGAGTGGGTTTGGTATTTTTAATAAAATATTTGTATTTCTAGGATTTACTTCCAAGTGGGTCAAATTTCAACTAAATGTACATGAAATAATGACTCAAAAATTATGGAAAAATCATATTTGTGTTCATGATTACATTTGTAATCTTTTACAACTAAATATAACTAAATATTTAAAATCTAATTTACGACACTCGACCAGCAATATGCAGGTTAATGGTTTTTTAATTATAGAAAATGTAATTGATGCCTAAAAAATATGACACTTGACATGGCGTCATTATATCATACATATATGATATGGTAAAAAATTCATAATGTTTCGACAAAGTTTTCAAGTATGACCTTTAGAAATTGGACAACCTTCGAGAAGATTTAGGAGTTTAGGGATGAAATGAGTTAGGTTTAGAAGCAAATCGATATTCAAATATTTGTTTGAACTTAAAACTTTTTGTACTACTAAAACTCAATTTATCTTATACCATGTCAAAAATTGGCATTTTTTAGAGTTAGTTTGCTATTTTTGGTTAAAAAAGTTGTTTATAAGATTTAAGTAAAAGATCCCAAATTTAAACTACAAGTGCCTCATATTTGTTTATTTGAAGTTAGAAATTTTCTATGATTAAATATTAGTGTATATTATATAATGCCAAATTATGAGATTTTTTAAAGTCTTTATTCTATTTTTGTTTTTTTTTTGAAAATAGTATAAAACAATGTTTGCCGAGTGCATTTGGACCTGGCACTCGGCAAAAAATCAAAAATTCATCTTTGCCGAGTGCCAGGTCTAAATGCACTCGGCAAAGATAGGATTTTTCAAAAAAAAATAAAAACTTTCGCCGAGTGCTGCCAAATATGGCACTCGGCGAAATGCCTGTCGGGTTAAAAGGGGCCGCGAGCAGATCTGGCGCATTTAAGCCAGATCTGCTCCCTCCGCCGCCGCAGCGCGCCGCCTGCTCCCTCCAGCCCCGCCGCGCCCCCTGCTCCTTCCAGCCCCGCCGCGCGCGCGCCCTGCCCCCTAGCCGCCGACCGGCGCTGCGCCCCCCCCCCCCCCCGCCCGGCTGCGCCCTGTGCCGTCGGGCGCCCGCGCCCGTCCTGCGGCCCCCGCGCCGCCGGCGTCGAACCCGGCCACCGGCTCCGCCGCCCGAGCCCCCTCTTTCCTAGGTATATATACATGTATAATGCCATTTTTTCAAATATAAATACCTATAAATATGTAAAAATTGCATCTCAAATAGTAAATGCATGTATAACATGGACATGCATAATGTGGAGGCTAGCAAGAAAGGGCTACTAATTGGTGGCATATATATTTGTGTGGCCATTTGTTATATATATGCATATATATTTGTGTGGCCATTTGCATATATACTTACTCTCATCAAATGATGTGTATAACATTTGAGACATGCATTATATTGCATATATATATTGCACATTTTTTAATTACTTTATCTTATAACTAATATTTTTATTGTTTTTTAGATAGATCTAGTTTGCTTAGCGATCTCTTACCGGTGTCACCGTCCTCTTCTCGGCTTCATCGTCCTCATCTCGCATCAAACCCTACCGGTAACCTTAGAACATAGGATTAATATTTTGCTTGAATATGAATGATTAATATGCTTTGTACATGTTTTTTATTGTCTAATACAACGTCACATGTTTTGTTTGCTTTCAACATCCCTTCCTCGTAAATAATATTACAATTTTATTTACATGCATGTCAAGAAGATTAATATAAATAAATGCTTATACATGTTTTAGAAATTTTAATATAATCGTTGTAATTCTTGTTATGATCTAATGGTTATTTTGATTAATATCTTGTGTATGTGGATGCCGGCCATCGTGCCGTGATATATATATGTGTATGTGGATGTCACCCATCACGTCGTGATGTGTGTATGTGGGTGACGGCCATCGTGCCGTCCTATTTATGCATGCTAGATTTGCTATGTATTAGAGACAAGATGTTGTCAAAAAAAAATTTTGGTTATTGTCGCGTAACCTAGGCGTCTCCCGTTCGAAAGAGTTACAGTTTGTAATATGCATGTGTTTGCATATCTGTCGCCGTAACTGTTTCGAACTGTCCACGTTTGGACAGCTGGAGGATGCGTAGATTGAGCTCGTTTTCATGCTCCGTTCTGATTCGACCCAGGGTTTCGACAGCACCTCCCCGTTGTTCTCCGAACGCACATCCTCTTGGCATGTTGCCCAGACGTGCGTTTGGAGAGCAGCGGGGAGGTGCTGCCGAAATTTTGGGTTGGATCGGAACGGAGCGTGAATACGAGCTCAATCTACGCATTGTCTGGTGGGATTAGGACCTATCTTACCTATTAGACTGTTATATTCATCTCGTTTCTCACTAACCCCTAAACACGGGTGTTGTTTCCTAGTTTAGTACAAGATGGATCATCGGGAGTGGATGTACACGGGTCGCCCTAGTCAGGCCGAGGTGACCATGGATTGGATCAAGAACACTGAAGTATTCTTAGAGACAGCGTTTGGTAGACAGAATGTACGTGACAAGACCTGGTGTCCATGTAGTCGGTGCGAGAATAAGCGTCGACAAACAAAGAATGCTATGGGTAAACACCTATGCAAATATGGGTTTATGCCAAATTATACCCGTTGGACGTATCATGGTGAGTCGCAACGTCCTAGAGAGGAGGTGTTGCGACATCGCATGGACGATGATGAGGGAGGGGTTGGATTTATGCTAGATGACTTTGAAGATGCGCATTTTGACGAAGCACGTGAAGAGGAAGTGCCGGAGCCAACGGCAAAAGCGTTTTATGACATGTTGTCCGCGTCAAAGCAACCTCTTCACGGTCACACTAAGGTTTCTCAACTGGATGCCATCGCACGACTATTGGCCATCAAGTCGCAGTTTAGCTTGAGTCGAGAATGCTTCGATGTTATGCTGACGGTTGTTGGTAGCCTTCTTCCAGAAGGTCACAATCTTCCGAAGAGCATGTACCGGACTCAAAAGTCATGACTATCACATATGGATTGAGCGGTTGCTCCCGGTCATGATTCGTGGCTATATCCCCGAGGATGTCTGGCGAGTTCTAGCTGAATTGAGCAATTTTTTCCGTCAACTTTGTGCTAAACAGTTGTCTCACACCGTGGTAGCAGACATGGAGACACTAGCGCCCGTGTTATTATGTAAGCTAGAAAAGATCTTTCCGCCCGGTTTTTTCAATCCGATGCAACATATGATATTGCACCTTCCGTATGAGGCCCGGATGGGAGGTCCGGTTCAAAGCCGTTGGTGCTATTCAATTGAGAGATTCCAAAAGATTCTTCGGAATAAATGTAAGAACAAATGCAAAATTGAAGCATCCATAGCTGAGGCATATGTTTTGGAGGAGGTGTCAAACTTCACAACTAGATATTATGCGGACAATCTTCCAAGCGTGCATAATCCACCTGCCCGTTACAATATTCCAGAAGAAGAATCAAATCTCAGCATCTTCAGAGGCCAACTAGGAAGTGCAAGTGGTGCTGCTAACAAGACCTTACAGCATGAAGAGTGGCGTTTGATTATGTTGTATGTCCTGACAAACCTTTCCGAAGTGGAACCGTACATTGAGGAATTTCATCGACGATTTTGGCGTGGTTCGAGGGAGGCTAACATTGAGGAATCAACTGCCCTTCTTAAGTATGGTGTGGGAAATGGCAATCCCGATTTCATTTCTTGGTTCAAAACTAAGGTATTTCTCAAATTAACTTTTAGTTAGTTATACCTTTCAATTATATCTTATATGCGACTAATATACATGTTCATCGCGTTTAAACCTATAGGGAAGAACCGACACGACAATGAGTTCTGAGTTGAGGCAAGTTGCGAATGGTTGTGCATACAAGGTTAAGACATTCAAAGCTTACGATGTAAACGGCTATCGTTTCCACACAACAAGCCATGAACAGAGCCGACCTAACCGAAGAACCACAAATTCCGGAGTTTTTACTCCGGGCACAGACGGGGTTGACTACTATGGACGACTCGAAGAAATATATGAATTGAGTTTTGATGGGAGCAAACCTCTTAACCCCGTTATATTTAAATGACACTGGTTCAATCCCAAAGTAGTGAGACAGACTCCCGAACTTGGCTTAATAGAAATTCGTCAAGATACCACCTTGCCGAGTGAAGATGTTTATATTGTGGCTCAACAGGCAACACAAGTTTACTATCTGTCTTACCCGTGCAAAACCGTCGCACGTCTTAAAGGTTGGGATGTTGTGTATAAGGTGTCGCCACACGGTAAACTACCTGTTCCCAACAACGAAGACTATAACATAGACCCGAACACATACGACGGAGAGTTCTTTCAAGAAGATGGGCTACCAGGCATGTTTGTTATTGACTTGACGGAGACGATGGAAGTAGATAACGAAAGTGGTGCCGATGCCGACGAAGGAGACGAGATTCATAATGTAAGAGACTTAGAACTGCTAGAGAGATTGCACTCAAGCACTCAACGTGATGACAACATTCCACCTCCTGAACAGTTGGACGATTACATCATATCACGTGATAGTGATGACGATACATATGATCCAGCAAATCCGGACGGCGATGACTATTTCTAGCAGCTGTATGAGAATTATGTTTAATTTTAGAATAAATGCGTTTAGAACACATTTCACGGTTTATCTAAAGTGATTTACTCTTTTTCGTAGCAGGTGATTGAAATATGGTGGGGGGTTTAAAGAAATTAATAAGTGCAGTAGTAGGAAAAGGCGGTAGATCCACTCCCTCTCAAGATGAGGTCGGGTCCTCATCTAGACCTCGAGGTAGGAGAACGAAGAAGTCAGCAGTGAGAGGAAAGGCACCCGCGCCCTCGAGTGAAACTAGCCATATACCGGCATCCCGTCGCGACGATGATTACGTGCCGGATGAGGAGGAGGAGGAGCAGGCTAGGGTGGAGGAGGAGGAGGAGGTGGGGGCAGAGGGTGGGGAGGTTGGGGCAGAGGGAGAGGAGCAGACTACAGAAGCGGCTGCAGTGTGGTTGCGTGGTCCTTCGTCACTCCCGAGGCGACCAGTGGCAGTAGCTGATCGTCCGCTCATTCGACCAGATGGAAATAGGTAAGTTGTTGTAGAAAGTCTATAATATATTCTTTTCGTTAGTTTAATTTTTAATATATACTAATACTTTTTAATGATATCGGGATAGGAACTGGATTATGGTTGAACGAGGAGGTCGTGAGTGCTCACGCCATGTAAACGGTATCCTCGGGCTTCTTATCAAGGAAAAGTTCCCTGGTTTGATATCTTTGGATGGGAGGACGGAGCCGGCGTACTCATGGAGGCACTATGAAAGTGCGCCGGATGCCCCTGACCGAGAAGGGAGACAATTTGCCCACCTAGCCGATCGAGTCAGGGCTGAGCTCTGGGTAAGTTTATTTTCTTAATATATGTGTCAATACTATTAACATGTGAAAACATATAACATTCTCTTTACATCTATATGCAGGATTTTTATAGATGTGATGAGGGGTATGCGGATCAGGCTGCCACAGTTATTAATAGAGCCGCCAAGAAGCTTGTCACCGACATGCATTATGAGGCGCGCATTCAAGCTGTTATTGACTTCTGCGCTCAGCACCGTCGAGAGAGGAAGAACAAAAAGGATGCCCGGACCACCTTTCTGACACGAGAGGAATACATGATGGTAAGTGTATTCTCGTGTATCTTCTAATACTTAATATTATGTCATTAACAAATTCACTTGCATCAAATAGGTCCCTCCACAGTGGTGTGCCGCTCATCTTGAGTGTTGGGGCCAAATTGTTGATAGGTGGTGTTCTGCCGAGTGGCAGAGCAGTCACGAGGCATGCCGCCAGCGATGCCTACTCATGCCGGGGGCAGCACACCATCAAGGCTCGCTGAACCTCGACCAGTTCAGGGCGAGATGGTTATGTAGTTACATGTTTCTTTTTTTCGCTTAATTGCACAATATAACTCTAACTATCTTCTTGTTTCAGTCAACGGCCAATGCGGGTCAGGAATGCTCCCAAGTCATGGCATATGCTCTGGCTCACAAAGGGAGGGCGGTTGAAGGCAATACCTACAATCCAAATGACCCCGCTGAGTCGTACACTAATCGGAATGCATATCAACGCCTCCAAGACTATTCAGAGATGGCAAGGGAAGTGCATGGCGCCGATTATGACCCAATCGCACATGACATTGATGGCGAGGTGGTCATGAGGGCTGGAGGAGGAAAAAGACATGGGCGATATTTGATGGGCGACGGTGCCATTGATACCGGTAGTACCCCCACTCTATCTGAGGTGAGAGCTCGGAGCTCGACCTCCGGTCCAGGTATACGCCCTCGCCGAGACACATCTATGGGTCTGATTGCTGATCTACAGGTTAGTTCATTTTCATCAATCATCGAATACTTCAATTTGTTTGTTTGAGAACATCAAGTGTGAATTAATGTTTTGTAGGCCCAACTAAATGAAGAAAGATCACAAAGGACCGAGTGGCAGACCCAGATGGAGGCTCGGCTGCAGGCTCAGATGCAAGCTCAGATGCAAGCCGAGATGCAGACCCAGATGCAACAGTGGTTTGCGCAGATGGGTGGATCTTTCTCAGGTCATATGGGTCTTCCTGGACTTCCTCCTCAACCTCAACAATCTCCGCGGACTCCACAGAGCGGCAATGTGAGTTTCTAATATTGTTATTGTCGTTTTAGTTATATACAATTATTCTAACTATTTTTCTTTTTTTTTCAGTTTCATCCATCGGCAGCAGGATCAAATACGCAGCCATCTCCACACACTGGTCATAGCGGTAATGATAATTTGTGAGTTGTGGTGTGAGTTGCCGTGATGAAATTGTTAATGAACTTGAACTTGTCACCGTTTACGCGAACTTAACTTTTGTATCAATTTGAACTTGTATTTGTGACGTGAACGTGAATTTGTGATGTGATCGTGAATTTGTGATGTGATCGTGAATTTTGTGATGTAAATGTGATTTGAGTGATGTGTATGTGATTTCTGTGAATATCTGTGATTCAGTGTGAATTTTGGGGCAAATTTTGTGAATAAATGTGAATTTGTGATGCATTTTGTGATTGAATGTGTTTTTTGGATGAAATATGCAAGAAATAAATGAAAAAAAAATTAAAAAAATTTTGCCGAGTGTTACACTCGGCAAAGCCACCTGCAGTGCACAGAAACGTGCCACGTGGCACGTTTCTGTGCACTCTGGGGAGGCTTTGCCGAGTGCCTCCACGTGGCACTCGGCGAAGGTGGTGTGCCGAGTGCCACGGGGGCACTCGGCGAAGCCCCACGCGCCACGTGCCCCCCTCCCCCGAGCCCCCTTCGCCGAGTGCCCCCCATGGCACTCGGCACACCACCTTCGCCGAGTGCCACGTGGGGCACTCGGCGAATCCCCCTCGCGCCACGTGCCCCCCCCCGAGCCACCTTCGCCGAGTGCCCCCCGTGGCACTCGGCACACCACTTTCGCCGAGTGCCACGTGGGCACTCGGCGAAGCCCCGTTAACGGCCACCCCGTCCGTCAACCATGGAATTCGCCGAGTGCTATACGTGGCACTCGGCGAAGTCTATATTGCACTCGGCAAAGACTTCGCCGAGTGCCCGATAAATTGCACTCGGCGAACCCTCACGTCGCCGACGCATCTATCGCCGAGAGGGGTTCGCCGAGTGTGGCACTCGGCGAAGCCTTTGCCGAGTGGAATGTGGGCTTCGCCGAGTGCCCTAGGCACTCGGCAAACTCTCCTGTTCCCGTAGTGTAGATGATATTCTACACCAACGTGAAATGGGGGGCCGAGGCAGTGGCCGGGGGAGAGAAGGCGCCGGTGGGAGGGAAGGAGAGAAGAGAATGGCGGGAGGAGGAAAGGGGTGAGTTTTTAAAGAAAAACTGTGAAAATTTTGAAAAAAGTACGTCAATTTTGAAATTTGTCTCAAAAATTCTGCGGGAAAGAGTTTTTTTGGTTTGCCGAGTGAACCCAAAATATTTGCCGAGTGCCTCAAATTGGCACTCGATAAAGAGGCTTTTTTTGTTTAATTTGTTTTACAATATTTTCTTGATAGAAATTATAAAACTATATTGCATAAGGACTAAAAATAACTCAACAACATAAATATATTTTTTAATAATAATTTTATTATTATTTCATACATTTGTAGTTCACATTTCACCTATTTCAATTTAAATCCTAGAAATATACTTAATAATTTAAAAATAACAAATTGAACCAAAAAAATGTGTAATTTTTACATGAGATAATATATGTTGTGTTTTTATTGTAGAAAAAATTTCAAGTACAAAAAATAATTTACCTGTCAAACTTCTTTCAAACATATCTCATTTTTTCTCTAAACCCTAATCACTCCTCTCATAATCTCCGATTTCTAAACACTCTACGTGATAATTTTCACAAAATATTTTTAAATTTTTATCACAGCATCTATGTATCATATAATAACACCATGGCAAGTCTCATGTTTTTTAGACTTCAGTTGATTTTTATAATTAAAAAACTATTAAGCTTCACGTTGTTGAACGAGCGTCGCACTCTAAATTGTTCAAAATTTCTTTTAATTAAGTTTATAATAACCCTAAATAGACTTTAAAACATGAATATGTTTTTTCATAATTTTTAGTTTATTATTTTAGGCACTTGTAGTTCAAATTTCACCTATTTCAATTTAAATCCTAGAAACATACTTAATAATTTAAAAATAACAAACTGAACCAAAAAATATGTAATTTTTACATGAGATAATATATGTTGTGTTTTTATTGTAGAAAAATTTCAAGTATAAAAATAATTTACCCGTCAAACTTCTTACAAACCTATCTCATTTCTTCTCTAAACCCTAATCACTTCTCTCATAATCTACGATTTCTAAGCACTCTACGTGATAATTTTCTCAAAATATTTTTAAATTTTTATCACAGCATCTATGTATCATATAATAACACCATGACAAGTCTCATGTTTTTAGACTTCAGTTGATTTTTTTTATAATTAAAAAACTATTAAGCTTCACGTTGTTGAACGAGCGTCACACCCTAAAGTCTTCAAAATTTCTTTTAATTCAGTTTATAAGAACCATAAATTGACTTTAAAACGTGAATATGATTTTTTTTCCTAATTTTTGGCAGTTGTAGTTCAAATTTCACCTATTTTAATTTAAATTCTAGAAACATACTTAATAATTTAAAAACAACAAACTGAACCAAAAAATGTGTAATTTTTTACATGAGATAATATATGTTGTGTTTTTATTGTAGAAAAAATTTCAAGTTAAAATCAAATTGGAAATATCACGTAGACTAGAAACAATGGTTCAGAAAAAAATAAAAAATGAGTTTGCCGAGTGTTTTTTAAAAACACTCGGCAAACATACTCTCTTTGCCGAGTGTTTTTTAAAAAACACTCGGCAAACCCTCAAAAAAGATTTTTTTTGCCGCGCAAAAACGCCGTCACGACATCCGTTAGGCAAACATTTAATTTGTTGAGTGTTTTTTGTTTGCCAAGTGTTTTTTTAAATACTCGGCAAACAAATCTTTGCCGAGTGCTCGAGATATTGCATTCGGCAAACTACCCATTTCGGTAGTGGTGATAGGTGATCGCCCCTCTCACAGCATCTGAACATTGAACATCGAACATCTGAACAGTAGATGTTAGAATACTGATGCTACATACTTCATAAAATCATTCGACTGTTTTTTTGTTCCAGAAGCACTTGTAATTGTGGCCTTACAATTTGCACGAAGATTCATGAAGTATCAGTAGTTCAGTACTACCTTGTCGCACTAAATCAAAGGGGTCACGCCATCCGATTGAAAAAGAACAGTCTGATTTATTACTACAGTAGCAGTTGATGCAGATCCAACAGTAGTATATATGGATCGGAAGCTATATATGCTAGCCTGAAAGATGTTTTCAAACATATATATTTCGGACTAACTTATCTTAATTTCGTGTGTATATATATATATATATATATATATATATACAAATGCTATTCTACACCACGAGTGTAGAATGTTATTCTACACCGACGTGGAATGGAGGGGGTTGGGATTGGGTGGGGTGTGGGAGCACGGGATGATCGGTGTAGAATAGCATTCTACACCCATGGTGTAGAATAGCGTTCCCGTATATATATATATATATATATATATATATATATATATATATATATATATATATATATAGATTTATAGACTCAATGATGTTTATAGGATTCAGATCTTGGCGCCATTGTTAGGGGCAGCGACAATAATACTAGCTTCAAAGCGGAAATAGTGGCAATGTGAAAGAGAGAGACCAGAGAACAACGATCGATCGAGGGGCTTAAGGTTACCTTAGAACTCGATCAGTAACACCAATAAGGGCAATGCATGGTACGGATCGAGAAGATGGAACTGTGGGGAAAATATTAGAAAAGAACGACAATTTATTAATACGGACTACTAACCAATTATACAACTGATCGTTCGTACGAGGTTAAATTCCATTCCTGACTCGGCAACTGCAAGTCTGCAATCATGCATTACATTAATTAATAAAGACCCCAGCAAACCATGCATTACAAACTATACACCATATATATTACAAATCATGCATTGCACGTACACTAGTTGCATACATGTTATTCTCACATATATTAAGAAAATTAAGCTCTGCAGTTTCAACGGAGAACGACGTTTCATTTCTCTCCGCCGCCGCCGTCGTCATGTCTGCGGCCGGTTGGCTCTGCATGCGAAAACGCGCGATAAATCATCACTCATCAGATCAACGTACGTACTCTCGAAGGCAATTGCAACCGCTAATTAATCATCGGTAAATTTCGCGCGCGCGCGCGTTAATTATTACCTGCCGTTGTCGTCGTTGCTTCTGCCGGTGGCACCGGCGGTGCCGCTGCCGTTGACGTTGTTGTTGTTGCCGCTGGGGTACCCGTACCTGCCGTTCTCGATGTCGCCGAGTTCCTCGACGAGGAGGTCGTAGTGGCGCCTCACGTCGTCCGCCGTCTTGCCGCCGCCGACCGCCGCCGCCACGCGCTCCCACAGCCCCGGCGTGTCGCGGTCGTACATGGCCAGCGCCTGCTCGAACCTCGCGTTCTCCGCCGTGCTCCACGACATGTGCAGCGCTAACCTCTGTCCTCTGCAGCTTCTCGTCCTCCCGCCGGCCGGCGATCGTTGTGTGCTAGCTTGCTTCTATCTGCTTCCGAACGAGCACCCGACGACGGAGCGATATTTATACGGAAGCAGGGAGGGGAAGTGATAGCTAGTACTGCTCCATATTACAAGTTGTTTATTTTTTTTATAAATCACAACTACAGAATCAAATTTATTTTATTAAATCTATTATATGTATATATATAAGATTATGAACATAGGTTGCATTTGATTTTCTAATTTCTTTGCGCTAATTTTTAAAGTTGACTTCTAATTATTGCATGTCATCGAGTATTTTTTTATTTTTAATTCTAACTAAAATCAATGGTGCTGATTAATTTAAAACATTACTTCTTATTATGATATAAATATTTTAACATAGCCAATGGCAGCTTACCACAGCTGATTATATGTTAATTTAAGAGGCGACTTGCTAATTAAAGCTTAAAGGTTACGAGAATTAAAGGAGAGTGCAAATTACGGGGGAAAGGGGAGGCAGGCAGCCCTGAGAATGGATCTGAATAAAGCAACAACGATTAGCGGAGCTAGAGAAAAAGATGAAAGAGTGTATCAGTTGAAGGAGTAAACTAAGAGATGCAAAAGGGTGAAAATTTGTTAATAATAACTGATTTTTTTTGGGTCCCTAGAAACCCCTCCCAACCACGTGGCTCGATCCGCTCTTGACAACGAACCGTACCGCACGTGCGAGTGATTGGAGGATAATTTATTCCATCGATGTAAAAGAAAGTAGCAGCTTACGACATTTCCAAATGACACAACGTCCTTGACATTAAATAGACTGTTTTGTAAGGTAAAAATTGATGTGTTAAATAAGTTAATAAAAGAAAGAAAAAAATCATAAAAAATGTGTCTCGTACATGAAAAATCAGCTTTCCACGAGGACCAAGAAAAACAAAACAAAGGAAAGGATCGGAAAGAAAGAAGATAAATGATCGGATAAAAACAATTTTTTTTTGAAAAACTATCTATTAAAGTGTCAATGGATGATATATATACGCGTGAAACACAGCTGGAAAGAAAGAAATCAACTGACTTTTTAATCTTGCATCAGCTCGATCGATCGATTCACGTACTGGTTTGTACGACGATTTGCGAAGATTTCAACACCTATGCGCTGGTCGGTCGGAGCATCTTGGGAGCGGCCATTCTCTCTTAAATCGGTGGCAATTTCTTGACGGCTATTCATAGTGATGAGTTTTATAACACTGTTTTCTAAAAGTCCACGTTATCTTTGCAACTGAATGAAATACTCTCTATAGAGTTTCATTTCACTATTTCTTAGACTAACCAGTGTAATTAAATGCAACTAGCTCTCATAAAATACCCTCTCTCTGATGAAACGATTTGGCTCTCAGTGGACGTTTCTTTTCGTTTCATCCATCTTGGAAACAGGTTAGCACAATGTCATGGTGATGACACTACTTCATTCTCTTCTCTTATTAATTGAATGACATGTGAGCAAAAAATCTAATATGACATGATAATTAACACCATGAAATATCTCATAAACCTCCATGATGAATAGCCTTAGCATCAGTTATTACCTCTCCCCTCTTCCCCATCTCTATCACCCCTAGTCGTTCTAGCCCTAGCTTCTGTTTGTAACCGAAATCTCTAATATTTCACCTCCTTACTGTCTTTCCGGCGCACCGACACAATACTGTGGATCAATAGCAGCGCAACTGAGAGTAGTCGGCAGTCAGCCTGAACATTAATATAATACAGTAGATGTAGGTGCATTATTATTCAGGAACTGGATAGTAGTGTAAAAAAATCTCCTTTTCACTGAAGAATTTTCTTCCCACTTTTCTCAGCAGACTGGTAAAAGCAAAGGCCCCTGGCAAAACAAGCTAGATTTGCATTCTGGATCCCTTCTTGCATTGCCTTATGTTGAAAAGAGGATAAGCCAATCATGCATGTATGATCTCACTGCTAGTTTGGCATGCATGGCCCATGCATGTCTAGCATATATATTTAGGTTCCATCTGAAAACAAAATTGGGTCAAGTTGTCAAGCTGACTTTATTCCCAGCACTAATATATATACATGCATACTGCACCAGGATTTAGGCCCTTTTGATGAATTACAAATATCACTTTTATTTGGAGACCATGAACAAAATAATAATAATAATAATACTGCTGGGTAGTGCGAGCTAGCTGAGCTGAGCTGAGCTGCTTTGCGATGCTTCACCTGAGATAACCACGCACCAGGTAGCATATTGGCATCAGAGAACACACAGAGAATATAGGGGGTGTTTGGATACAGGGGCTAAATTTTAGCCCCTGTCACATCCAATGTTTAGATACTATTTTGGAGTATTAAATGTAGATTATTTACAAAACCCATTCATAATCGGTGGATTATTCACGAGACGAATCTAATGAGCCTAATTACGCTATGATTTAACAATGTGACGCTACAGTAAACATTTGCTAATTATGGATTAATTAGGCTTAAAAAAATTGTCTCACGAATTATCCTCCGATTCTGTAATTATTTTTCTAATTAGTTCACGTTTAGTCCTTCAAATTAATGTTCAAACATCCGATATAACACGGGCTAAAATTTAGCCCCTGAATCCAAACACCCCCATAGTATAGGCTGCATTTGTTTTTGCAGTGATGGTGGCCGAGTGGATGTGGATCGATTCAACCTGGACGTCGTCGTCAGCCGTCAGCCTCTCTCTCTCGATCTGTAGCATGCATGATGCATCGGCGAGCGGTGTTGAGCGATCTGACGACTAGTCGCTGTCGGCTTATTACCAGGTTCGATCTTTTTCCGTGCCTAGTCTGGGGCATGAAGATTCAGTTATTCAGGTAGCTCTCCCTTTTCAGAAAAGAATTCAGCTGCATGCCCCCTTTAGATGACGATAGATGCATTTTCACTGCACTGTAGGGTGTATTCGGTAACGTTCTAGATTCATCTAAAAATAGAAACATTCCGGTTTCTCGTCGTAAACGTTTTTAGAATTTGAATCAGAATCATTTACGAAATCGTTAAGTTATCAATGGTCGTTTTAAGGTGATTCAGAGAGAAATATTTGTTGTTTTCATCGTTTGGTACAGGTTCTACTGAATCTTAAACTGGACCGTAATTTCAGGGGGAGACTTCGACGGAGCACAAATACTCGTTGAAAGTTGGTACTGATGAGTGATCACACAAACTTGTTAATCTTTTTTCTCCTAGAAAACGACATGTATATTTCATCGGTGAATTGTGGCGTATCTTGTTCAAGTCAGAAGAATCAAAGAAAGAAGCTCAGCGATGAATAATGCATTGCAATTGGTTAATTAACTTATGTGAAAAAAAAATTCTGGCACCGAAAGAAAGGCATGCGTCGGCAGCTTCCGGATAGTCCTGAATTATATATATTAGTCCACTACTACTCCATGATGCTAGAATTTCCCTTCAAATTTTGTGGGCGCACGGAGAAAGATTTTATGCTCCAACATCTAAGAACATTAAGGTATTATGATGATATACTCTCTCCGTTTTATAATACGGTAATTTAGAATCGGATTTGTATAGTCATTGTCTAGATTTCTTTTACAATAAATTGCCACATCTGATTTTAGATTTCAATATTATAAGACGAAGAAAATATTACTACGATTGTATTTGATTACTAGAGGGGGCACATGTGTGTACAACATGGTTCTGTTGTGCAAGTTTTATTTACCATTTGCTATATCTATATTGTCCGGTGTAAAACGAAAAAAAAATTGTAGCATGATAATTTTTCATTAACATACATGTATGTGAAACTGAACTGTAAATGTGAAACAATGTGATTGTTGAAAATCCAATCACCCGAGGTCAGCGACTGAAACCATGTATGATCAAACAACCGGATATCTTCCCTGCTACGTGTGTCGACATGGAAGGCGGCGTGACATTGGCCTCTTTGCCATGGGAGCTTTTGAGATTGTCACGTCGTTGTACAGAGCAAATATAATTAAGGTCATGCATGCATGTTCAAGTATTCTTAGCAGTTGCGTTGTTTCTACGATCTTCGACTTCCTAAACTGTGTAAAAGGAACTATAAAAATCTAAAAATAAACTAATGCCTAAAAACTGAAAATACACTTACATTTTTAGATTATCGTCGGCTAGATATTTATGGATCCGTTCTTAAAATCTTAACATCCTACAAACAGCCTCAAGAGCATCCGCAATATATAGTATACTTACATTAGTATTATATTGACTTGTGACAAAGTCTTTTCTTAATAAAAACTTTTTAGTGTATACAATCTCTAAGGTAGTGAGATTCTTAACAAAATAAAAAATGTATTTATTTGCTTAGCACCGTCCTCCCATTATATAGAACTAATACTAAAAGTGTAAAATAATATTATTTAATTCATGGAACTCCTATCTTTGTATAGGACTTGTGTCTTCACTTTACTTGTTTAGCACCACATTCTATTCTCATTGTACTAAGATAGAAAGATTTTCTTAGATACACCTACAAACTAAACATCGTGGACGCTCTAAATTCAGCATATATTCCTACTCTACGTAAGCACATCGAGCATGTATGGCCACGCGAGGTGAGCCATCCAAGAATGAAAGCTTTGCTTTGCTTTGCATTGCATTGCAAGCATGCAGGGAATAATAATGTGTGCTAAATTAAGATCCGGCGTTACGTGGAGAGGAAACGATGATCACTACAACTACTTAATTGGCCTCATTCCGATGCTCCCACATGCAGGGGTACGTAATTAACGTACCTTGCCTGTACCCACCCACACGACGCATTATCTTTTTAGATTAGACATGGTAGCTACTAGCTAGACACCCTGCTCTCCAACCAGCCGCCGTTTTGGTGAGCTCCAAGCCAGCAGCTTTTGATTCTCCCTCTTCATTTTGAAAAGCGACCACCTTGTTTTTCTTCGTCTATATGTGTAGGGGGTATATTCTGTATGGCAAGAACATGGCTGCACTTCAAGTTAGAGTTACAGATTTCCAGCCCTTCAAAAAAATCTGAAATTATAGTTGTAACTAGACTTCATATAGCATCTTCATCTTAATCACCCAAAATATAGCATATTTTATAATTCAAAATTCATCTCAAAGATGGTAATCTAGTATTAAAGTCTGAAGCTATTACAAGAATTCTGAATATCGGTGATCTTATTGAAATGCTCAACTAGACATTCCTACATTTCGTCACGAATGTTTCTCATAGTTACAGGCATTTTCTGATTGAAACTAAAATTTTGTCATCTCCCATAATCCGTTTGTCACAACAAGCAATCGATTATGTTGAAAGCAATATCACGCTATCTTGCTCCGTGCACAGCACTTATTTTTAAAAATGTAGATGTAGCCTCTTCAAGTGATCGGATCAGGCTGGTGCTGCATGAAGAAGACATCAGCCGCACACATCACGAATAAATATAACAGAATTCAACAAGAGTGTCAGTTGATTTGTATAGACGATACTGGCGGTTGACACCTCCCTTGTTCTTGGGTCACCAGCTTCCAATGAAACACCACGGGGATCCTCTCGAACAAGAAGAGGGAGAACCCCAACTGAGCTCCAAGCTTTGGCGACAGTGTCACTTGCTTCACACAAAATCACTGAGAAAACTGCATCAAAGCCACCAGCTCCAGGAACTCCCGCTAGTAGAACGCCTTCCATATTCATAGTGGCATCGAGAAGTTTGGTTTGTGATTCTGGCTCAATCTGCAAAGTGAGGACAAACCAGATAAGTTCAAGTATATTGTGCCCGCTATCTACTGGCTTCATGGCTAAGCAATTGTGTAGATGTAACTATGCCAACCACCATGTAGAAGAAACTCATTCAATCTTGTTATACTTCAACTTTATAATTTCACAAAAGGAAGTCTTACTGGAACACCAGCTGCTATGCCCATTTCTCGCATATGAAGCCTTATTTCGAGGAAAGCATCTCTAGCCGTCAATAATGATTTAACAATCAACTCTTGATGTTGGTTAGTAGCCACCTCCGTCCACTTATAAGAACAAAGAAAAAAGGTTTTAGCATAGAGTACTACAAGAAGGCTTTTCTTTCCCAATTCACAGATGCACATAGCAACAACTAAGATCTAGTAGTATGCAATAGGTAAAGACATGGTATTTCAGAAATTAGAATAATGTAGCAGATGTTTAAAAAATAGATGGTGCAAGCTCTGGTCCATCAAATACATCTTTTCAGGATATGCATTTGTTTGCATGATTTATGCAATCAATAAACATGATCCTTGATGTGATATAAATAGTTAACAACCATTTTATTATAAATGATAACATGATTTTCCTTGCTTGATGAATTATAACATTGAATTAACAACATAATAAAGCAAATATATTGTACATTATGGTTTTGATATATAGAACATCTAATCCAACTATCACTTGTAAAACTTGCGAGAGTCTATCAAATACTTACCTTACTACACTGTGAGATGACTACAGGATCGTAATGCAGATTCATAGGACTCCCAATGATCTTCAGCATGTTTGTTTAGGTTTCTCAGTTGGTTCTCGAGCACTGAATTAGCCATTCCCAACTTACTCCATATATCTTTGGATTTCTGAGGGTCAGATTTCTGCCACTGTTTGACAGATCCAACCATTGATGGAGTAGATGATCCTCCAGTTCCAGGTTCCCCAAGAAGCTAACAAGAAAGACCCAACATTGTCAGAATTGTAGTCCTCATCCTTACAACCACAGATAAAACACAATCTTACAAATGACAAACAAAATATCAAATAAGAATGCTAAAAATATTGATAGATTGTTTAGTTCATGTTTGCGCAAAATTTGTCTGGCCTCTGCTGTGCCTTATGAACAGAAAGGTCTTTCTGGATAAGTCCTTAGACTCGTAGTAAAAGATCTGCTGTTCAAGGCACTGAAATTTGAAAGGACAACTACTTTTAACAGAAGGTAAAGTGACAAACTAAGTTGTGGTGGAGGAATGTGTCTAGATCATGAAAACTAGCATGTTTATTTTTTACAAAGAGAAAAACAAACACAATTTCTAGTGTTTGCACTCATAACAGTAGTTTTCATAAGCTGTCATCACAACTCACAAGTATAATCCATGAACTAATTGTCAACAAGCACCATCTCAGTGCAACTAAACCATAACCCAATTGTAGATCCTATATTGCCAGCATCATGCCAATAGTTATTCTGGTGAGTTGTGACAGCCGGTAAAAATTCCAATAGCAACTTAGGACAAACTAGTCGTCAATCATGAGATATTTATTACTTACAAGGGACAGTAGAGGAGGCAAGGAAAACTTAGAATTCTCATGATCCCAACTCCGTGTAACAATATCTGCAACATCTGGCATGCAGCAACTGCCTGTAACCTGTAAATATTGGTTGAGATATATTATCATCCTATCAAATATGGCAAGACTTCTCTACTGGCAAATTTGTTGAGCTAGACAACTATCCAGCAATGAAATTCTTTTCTCTATACCTGAGCTGAGGATAGTATTTCTGGTGAAAACCTTGTGTACCGTTGACTCCCATAGACAGCAGCACTAACATCAAAACCACTGCCAATTTTTCCTTGTGCAATACAATGTGCACTTTGAGCAATAGCATGCAGCAAGTCAAGATCTCTTCCAGTTGCATTGTCACTGGAAGATTGGCCCAAACATGAAAGGTTTACAGCTCCAAGATAGTGAAGAAGAGCCGCAACTACTGATGTGGTCATGGCAGCTGATGACCCAAGTCCAGTTTTGGCAACTTCAGGTTTGCTTTTTTCTCCAGTCATTGTTCCATTAGCAACTTCTGAGTTAAATGTAATTGAACAGAATGGAGGCAATGAAAGCAATACCTCTGGAGTTAGAGGGAGGCCACGTACTTCAATCTGGAAAACAATGGAAATTGACAGGTTAAATATTCACCAGTGATACAATGCTTTAAGGGTAGGCAGTATGCTATATTGCAAATCATACTATCATACATAGGCCAAGCAAGAAAAAGAGTGAATTTTCAGTTTATAAAAACATGCAATAAATTCATGTTGATTTTTAAACAGCTGGTTCATCCTTCACAAGTCCATTGAACTTTTAAAGGATATCATGAATACATAGTGCACAATAGAAAAAAATATATGTTGTAAACTTACAAGAAAAAGGATGGACCTCTAAAAAGGGAAAGCATTGTCTTGATGTTATAACCAATTATATTCAATTCATTGCAGTTTCAGATAGGTGAGTTGTAACTTGTAAACACTTGCCAGTTGCCACTGATATGATACTTTGATTATCAGAAAATCTAACACCATTAGTTATCAGCTATACAGAGATTAAATACTGAGTATGAACACAGTACGTCTACACTGAATACCTCTTGAGTTAATTATTCAAATAGTCATGACAAACTCCCCAAAAGTTGGTTACATAGGACATGATACAGTTAAGCACCCACAAAAATCCAGCTGAAATTACAGCATATGTCAGGAGGAAAATATCTCAAGTTAGGCGCTGGCAAGTGGCAACCATGTTTGTTACTGCTTCCATGGAATGTGGAGAAAATATATGCAGGTGATTAGATGGTTTGCAAAGCTGAAGACCCCCATTAAGGTCATGTTCAGATTGATCTCTTTCTTATTTTAATTTCTAGCTTGGGTGGGTGCAGTTAAGCTCTTCAAAAGGCTAAAGCATGTGTGCAAGCTATTTCACAAAAGAGGCCTTACCTGCTTTCTATAAGAATAGAAATCATTGCAACCCAGAATTGTAATGTGCAGACCTACAAAAATAGAGATGAAAATTTAACAAAACATAATCAAAATATAGCATATCATGCAGCAAAAAGATTTGGACAGGAGCAAAATAATAACAAACACAACCTTG
Source organism: Zizania palustris (assembly GCA_019279435.1). NCBI lineage: Eukaryota > Viridiplantae > Streptophyta > Magnoliopsida > Poales > Poaceae > Zizania > Zizania palustris. The sequence goes on along the minus strand of JAAALK010000079.1, from coordinate 54,281,367 downwards.
CAAAAGCAGCTTGTCCAGTGCGTCCTTCCCCTCCTTGTCAGTAATTGTCGCTTTAGCAGCAGCTACCGAGAATTGCACTGCCTGTTCCACAAAAGGGTTTGCAGATTCCCTGCGAACACTAACAGATAACACCATCACTAAACGTGAACTCTAACGACAGCCACAGAACAAGGGCCCTGCGTAATGCCACAATCCGACAGAACGATCAGGGACTTGCCTTGCAGACGTCAATTGGAGTGTCGAATTCTTCAGGGACAACTTGTAGGTGGCCTCCCGGGAGAGCTGAGGGGAGGTCACTTTCACATCTGTCCACGCCTAGATACAGGCAACCAGGGTAAGGAGCAGTTCCTATTGATGCCACTATTAAGTTGTTCGACAAATCTGGGACTCGCGGCTCACCCATGCCCAGGAATCGTGGCTGAGTTCGTCGCGGAGTGGGCGGACGATGGCGTAGAAGCGGGCGGTGGTGCTGAGGACGAGGCCGGCGTTGGGACGCTCCAGCACGAGGTAGCCTCCCGCGACGAGCACCTTCCCCGGCGCCGACGCTACCCTGCGACAGGGATCGGGCGATCAGATCGGAACCCGCTCGGGACCGGTAGGCGCACCCAGAGGTAGCTCAACAGCTAGGTGGACGCGGGAGAATCTAACTAGAGCAAGCAAAACCCAGTAGAGGCTACTCACACTTCCATGCTCAGCTTGGGGGACGCGATCCGAAGCTCACCGGCGCGGCGGAAAGGTGGGGCGGATGTCTGGCCAGGTAGAGCGCTGCAGCAGACGGCGACGACGCCTCCCGAGGTCGCCTGCGGGCTGCGGCGGAGGAACCGAGGATCGAGTGCGTGCGAGCCGGCGTGCGGCGCGTGCAGGTTGGGCTGGGCCGGGCCCGGAAACCCGTACCTGATCTCACTTGTGACGGGCTTCGGACACGAGATGAGGCCGGCCACGGCCTCGTGGCGCCGGATTCGGGAGGTGGAAGCCCACGGCGTCGCCGCGAGGACTGGAGGGGGTGGATGCCGGAGGAAGGAGATGCCAGGTGGGCCGGCTTAGAGCAAAAATATAAGGCCTCAGGTGGGCCGAAACCTCCCATGTACTTGTGCTATAAGTAAAGACCCGTACGGTTGGTTGAACAGTAGAATTCTAATATTTGGTTACACTATTAATATACAATCTCAATATAAACACTGAATTATTTAACATTTTATATTTAGATTATTGTTGTAATAAGAAAATTAAAATGAAATTATTTATAACTAAAATATATTTATATTTTTCAACAATTATATATTAACTTTTATTCATATAAAATTATTTAGTTTTAATCACTCTATATCAATAGAGGAGATATTTCATTAATGGTAAAGATGAGTAATTTTTATCAAAAACTGGCTATGAGAATCTATAAAATTTGGGATACTCCTAACTTCCTGTTTACACTGTAAAAATATTTTAGAAAACTTGGGTGACTAAAAAAATTGTTTGGTTCAGATTTCAGCATTGGAGCTAGAAAAGTTGTTCAAACGTCTGAACTAAAGAGACCTTCGGAGACTGGGTTTTGCTAATGTACTGTGCTTTTATATATCCGGGCTTGCATAATATCCTTAATCTGATATCGTTATAACTTGATATATATGCTGGATTTTAGATTTATATAATATAACAAATTAGTTTAAATTTTTATTTCAATTAAATATCTTCAATCGACCAAAAATTTTAGATACAAGATTTTTTAGAGGATTAGATCCAAAAATTTTCAAATCTACCAAACGGAGCCTAAACCTCAGCTTGTCATCTCCATCTCGACCTCCGCCATTCTGTTAATCGTCCTTGCCGTCTTGTCTTCACTCGCCACCATCTCTTATTCCTCAACCATCGTCTCTTACGAGACCGAGATAGATTTAGGATCAGTTTGGATTTACTAAAATTAATTGTTAACTAAAACTAATTATTAGCTTAGCTAATAATTAGTTGACTAAAAATTAGTTTACATATGTTTAGATATTTGATACTAATATCTTAAAAAACGAGTAAATGCCTCCTATTAGCTCCCATTAATTCAGTTTTGTGGACTAATGTTGACCCATAACTAACAATTAGTTTACTAATTAATTGGGTTGTTTGAATGAATTAAGATTAAAAATTAGTTACTAACAATTAGCTCGTGAGATCCAAATAGGACCTTAGTCTCATTTTCTCATTTACGATCAAGGAAGCAGATCGGGAGTGGAAGTTTATGCTTAATCCGCTTTGTTGTCACTTTTAAGGGTGGTCTTACTACTCCAACTAAAATAGTTTCTTTAATATTAAATAGTATGCTGATAAAAATGATGTGACGATATATTAAATACGGAAAATTAGAAAATAGTTTTTAGAGCATCTATAGTGGGAGTTTCAAAGCGGTGCATGGGATGAGGTGGCATCCTAATGCACTAGATCTTAGCACTAGAATGCATTGGATTGTTCTACGGTAGTATGATCTGGTGCAAAAATCTTGAGCAAGTTCATGGAAATAAAAAATCTAGAGGAACAGTGAAACCTGACATATTAACGGTGACCGCCTCTTTCCGTCCGCCAGAGCCCCCGTCGTCCACTGGAGAAACCGCCATCACCGTCAAATCCACCACCATCAAGGCCTCCGCTAACGCCCGCCGGAGCTCCACTGTCTACCGAAGCAACCGTTGTCGCTGTTAGATCCATCCTCATTGAGACGTTCACTACAACTTGATCCGCCCCACGCCGCCTGCTAGAGCCCCTACCATCGCTGTAGATCCGCCCCCACTAGCTGCTAGAGCCCAGCTCGCCCACTAGAGCTCTACCGTCGGCTTGGAGCAATTGACGTTATCATCAACTCCGTCCCCGTCGAGGCCTCCGCTATCACTCGATCCACCCCGTCGCTTGCTAGAGCCAACACCCTCTCACTGCTGATCTGCCCCCGCTATCATCGGAGCCTGCGTCATTAGCCGTCTAGAGCCTCCATTGTCGTCGAATCCGTGTGGGGGAGCCTCCGCCAACAATCGCGAGAGGAAAGTGAAATTTTTATTTCATAAACTCAGTTACGATTCAGTACATTGAAGTCAGCTATATTTTATGTGCTACGTGGAATCCGATGCACCATATCACCACCATGGATGCTCTTAAAGTATCTTCAGTGATCGATGCATAGTCTTTCGTGAACAAAAGAATCGATTTATCATCTCCCGAAGGAAGAGGAAAATAATCAACTATCATGTATAAATCAATTGAAGCTAAGGATCTGTTTGGCACTACTCCACTCCACTAAAATCTGGTTCACTTCACGGAATTCACTTAGAATTAGATCTAGAGTTAAGTTGTTGCTCCACTGTGGAGTATTTGTACCTGTTTGGCTTACGTTTCAATTATACCACAATGTACTAGTCATAATGTACTAGTCATTCACTCCACGGAATTCACTTAGAATTAGATCTAAAGTTAATTTGTTGCTCCACTGTAGATTACTTGTACCTGTTTGGCTTGCGTTTCAGTTATACCACAATGTACTAGTCAGCGACATTTCAATTAACATTTCAGAATCGTTTCAAACCAAATTTCAGTAGCATTTGAATGCAAATTTACCGGCATTTGAATACAAATTTCAATAATTTTTCAATACAAATTTCAGTAGCACTTGAGTATAAATTACGGAGCAAATATCTGATTGGTGATTCTTAATGTTTCTGAATACTTTTGATGCAGTAACAAATTGCTTGATTCTTTTTTCAGAACTGAACAATAAGAGTTCAAGGATAAAACAACGAAATTAGTTTCCCATCATCGCGCTGTTGATTCCTCTCGTTGCTGTCGCTCCTAGGGCGGCCAGGCCAACCGCAACGTCGTCGCTTTCCCCACCACCGTCGTGCCCTCACTAGCCATGGACTTCCCCCACTGCCACTGCCTTTAGCGTCGTGCCCTGCCCGGCGCGCCCACCACCGCCTCCATATTCGGGCTAGGCCCGCTCGCCTCCGCCCCCGCACGCAAGGTGCAAGCATCGCCGCCCTCACGCCCGGGCCAGGCGTGCTTTCCGCTGCCCCTGCCGTTGCGATGCATGCTCCTTCCGTCGGCATCTAGTGCGGCGCCGCCTGCCCTAGGACCGTGCGCTTGAACTTTGCTGTGCCATCCTGATTCTGCAACGCCCAGTAGCCGCCAGTGCCACCTCCTGCTTCTTCATCTCCCTCTGGTGAGACCCCTCCACTCCCGGTGCTACTCTCTACCGAGTGACGCCGCGCTGAGACACAACCCCATCTGTCACCCCTTGCGCTGCTCCTGTTATAAAATAGAATGACGAAGCTGTGTGTAATGGATGTTAGGTGGATAATTACCACCCAACTCTATAAGGGCTGGTTTGGCAGCCCACAATCCCGGCCCATTCTCTGGGGATGGGCCGGGATTTTAGTTCAAAATCCCGGCCCATCCTCAGGGAATGGGGCCGGGATTGTGGGCTGCCAAACCAGGCCTAAGGAAGTCTAAAAACTCATTTCGCGTAGCACCCCTGAGGTGTAGCACCTCAGTTTCTTATTTTTTGCGGATCTAAATAATGAGAGTTGAACATGTTTGACTAGACTTTTGTAAAGCGGAACTATGAAACGTGGAGCGGAGCAGTCCAAACAAACCCTAAATAAGTAAAAACAATAAAGAACAACCGAAAGCAAAAGAATGGATTGCGAGGACAAGACAACGAACCGATTACCGATGTAACTATTGGAGATACACTTATACGAGACATATTCTTTTTATACAAGATTGAATATATGATGAGATAGTAGACATAATAGTACCGTAGATCTGAAACAACCTAATAACAACTGAGAGTTTGGTACATATTGTTACGATGCATGCAGTTAGGTGGAGGCAACTCAAGTCTAGAACTGAATTTGCTCTCGTCCGCTCCTACTACCCTCTACAATCGAGAATTCGAGATCCAGGCCGTCCGGTGCGGATCCGATGGTGTAGATCGGGGTCCCATCTATACTATAGAGGTGAATCCCACCACCTCCAAAACTTCGCTCCGACTAATCATTCGACGATTTAGAAGAGACAACTACTCTCTACAATCGGCGAGAGGATCTTGTTTGTTCAAAGTCTCCCTGCATGCAAACTAGCATCAGCGAGGGGCAGGGCCCTCAGCTTCGCCATCCATCCAGTCCGGCAGTCCGACTGACGAGCTCCATCAGTCTCCCTCTGCTACAGCGTTCTCAGTTCTCACGGGTCACGGCAGGTCCGGCCACTAGATAAACTTAACGGCCAGCGCGGGCAAACAAATTTCGCCTCGCTTAAACAATCAAAGCGCGGTCAGCAGACTAGCAGGCCATCGCCATCGATCGCGAGCTCGATCTGCATGTTTCTTCCGACAGGGACACGTTGTGTGGGTGTGGCCCGTTCTTTTCCACCCTCTCTCTCCATCGCATGCATTGATTGATCGTCTCTCTGAACTTCTTTTTCTCAACTATGATAGTCTCTCAAGTCCGGATTAAAGGGGACCCAGCCAACGATCGATCGAGTTGCAACTTGCAATATAACAATCAGCTCCAACTCCCTGCAGCTAGCTCCGACTCTCCGAGAGCTAGCTGGTTGGCTGGCATGTCAAGAAACGAATATGGGCGAAGAGAAAATTAAGCTCTGCATGTGACCATGGAGCATCACCTGATCGATCCGCGCAGTTGCTCACGTGATGATTGGGGTTGTCATCTGTGTGTGTGTGTTTGTGGGGGCTGATGAAATAAAATATGAGCAGGAGGGCATGTGAGACAATGTGGGTGTGTTCCCTATTGAATTATCAGGCTAACCAATCAGCTATTCAGCTCAACGCCCCTCTTTATTCATCTCTAATTCTAAACAATGCAGCTTGATTCGTTAGACGATGTGATTCAATTAACTCCTTAATACTTCAAGATACTGCTACCTTACACTGCTAGCTGACCCTGTATAACTAACCTCCTATGGTGAGTTAATTATCAGTTCTCTGGACTATGCAACAAGCACTATCCACAAGATGGCAAGCAAAACCGAATTGAAGCTAGAGAAAAGACAATGTAGGTATGGGCATAAGAAAGACTTGCATGGCGCCGCCGGCCGGAGCCAGCCGGCCGGCGGTGGTTCACGGAACCTCCTAGATAATGATTGGTTCGTTGGAGCTGCCATGCATGCAGGGCAAGATCGGAAGAGAGAGGTGAACAGTTTGGCGTGTGGGCTGCTGGATCAGAAGGCCAATGATGAGTTTGCGTCTACGCTTGCTTTCGATTAATTATGGGAATTTGCCAAAGCTAAAGTGGCATAGTGTGTGTAGCTAGCAGCTCAGCAGCTGCTCCTTCTTCAATCCACATGGCACAAGTACCAGCAGTGATCGATCGCGCTTATACCGAAATGATTCGCCGGCCGGGCGACAGCAGATTTCGACTCTGTAGTCTGTACCTGTACGCGTGCGGAGGCACGAACTGAAACTGCATCCAGAGACACAGCTACACAAGCGACGCACAGTCACTGGGTCACATACTGACACATGGCGTACGCGCGCAGTGTGTTCATGTACGTATGGCGGAGCAGAACCGCGTACAGGCTGCGCCCTGCGCGCGCACGAGCGCGACATGCGCGCGTGGCCGCGAGCCTCGGTGTCGCGCGCGATGCGGCGCGGCGCTGACTGAGCAACAGTGTGCGCGCATCCTGTGTGTTTGTGTCTCAGCTCGTAGTGACTGATCGAACTACTGAACTGGACTGGGCTCGCCTGCATCATACGTGCGCTATACGACGCCGCACGCGCGTGCATCGAAGGACGCAGCGGGACCGCCCGCTCGAGATCACGACGTGCATGTATATCCATCGCGCCGGCACGGCTGCGCTTGCTGCGCTTTGCCACCGTGCCAGGAGATCGACTCGGAGAGTCGGAGGTCGTCGCCACGTTCATACCACGCGCACACATTGATTGCTCGTAGCGCGACGTGGTGGGGGCGCGGCCGCGGTGACCTGGACCAATGTCACAGTACAGCACAGTACGCAGACACACTGTCACAGTGCGTGTAACCAAGTAGCGTCGTGGAGTGTGCGTACTCTCTAGTCTCTAGCTAATCCGACGACCTAGCCAGTTGATGCGCCCGTCGTCGCAGACGCCGCGCTCCATGCACGCAGCACAGGATACCGCATGCCTACAGGGCGCAGCTGCGCGCTACGTTTGCCAACACGGACGGAAGAAAACTCGCCAACTCCAGCACGCAGTCACGCAGTGGACGCGCCCGGCCGTGGACACAAGCAAAGTCGGCAGTCGCCGTGTATTCACGTGTGCGCGCCTCGTTCTTAGCTCCGACGAGCCACCGCCCCCCTACTCGATCACGGCGCCTACTGCACGAGCCACCCCAGGCGCCCCTCGCGTCATCCATGAGTGGGAGGTTTCCGCTTTCTTTCCTATCCGTTTTACCGGTAGCGTGGTGCGGTGGTGGTGGTGTACGGCCGGCGAAAATTATAATCGTCGCCTCGTCGGATACCGCAGTACTCTCCAATATTGTACCGTGTTACAATAGGAGGCAGCGGCGGCCGCCGCACCCGGCCGCCGCACCCGGCCGCCGGCGCTGGCAATATGGCATCCGGCCAGCTAACATGCAGCCATGCAGGGTGACCATATATCGCAGAGATCATGCATGCGGCGCGTGCGTAACTGGACGGTGAAATTTTGTCAGCTGGTCGGTGGCAACTTGCAACTGACCGGTATATGGGTGTTCCTAGTACAGTGATCTGGCCGTTGCAAGCTAGCTAGCTCCGCGTCGCGTGCGCAAGACTACAAGATTACTAACTGTCATCTCCTCCGGCCGGCCGGCCGGTGGACGGCGATCTGAACTGTGCCCAATAAACTCCATTTTTTAACTGCAAGCTGACATGAATCTTCTGCATTATTGACGACAGTTGAACCGAGTCATAAATTTCTGATCACGATCATGTGATCGATCAGTTGTCTTTTATATGCTGCTTTGTAAGCATCAGTCGCATGTTTTACTAGTTGAAGCGATGATGGCATGATCGATGATGATGACAAATTCTGGATCGATAATGGTCATCTGAACCAAACAAAATACTAATTAACCAGCAAGGGATTTGTGCACACATGTAATAAAAATTTATATAGCCAATAAGAGAACTTTTATATGAGATACCAAAATTAACACTAAAAATTATGGTACCTCCTTGAGAACTGTAAAATTTATTTAAAAATTGTGATACCTCTTGGTGTCTACACAAGAACTGTAAAATCATTTGGTCGATAAACCAGTTGGGAACGCTCATCTTGATGTCACCGAGCCTATCATGTGCTTGATTTGAATCTATGTCTTGTTTGGCACAACTTCGGATCCTAAATCTTTTAGAGCTAGTTAAATCTAGTTCTAAGAAATCCTAATCTGTAGTTATGGATAGATTGAAGTTATTTAGTTCAATAATCTATTTTTTATTTTAAACTTAAAATAAAAATAAATTATTTTATCATACTAGGTAAAATTCAGGACAATCTTAAAGTCAAAACTATACCAAACGGACGCTGTAAAATACAGCCAGCATGAAAACCTTTACAAACAGTATCCCTGGAAATCTTGCCTTAGTTCTAAGCTAAAAGTTGCTTTGTTGTTATCCATCTTTTTCAGAGAAAGAACATGCATATAGATCGGCCTATATTAGTACAACAGGCTGTAGGTATATATAGAGCTAGTAGTTTAATTAGCTCTTTATTACATTCTCAATCCGGCATCTTTCGTTTAATACTTTAATTAGTTTTTCTTTGTCTAAGCGGCGGCTGGCTAGCTAGGCACGAACAAACAGAGAGACACTAAACTAATAGCACACCATTAGTACATTACTAATCACCAAAACATGCTTGTGAAGTTGTGATCCATCGATGTAGTAATTAAACAGGATCGAGCAGCGCGCGCATCTATCAATCAATAATCATTTCTGATTTCTTGGCGAAATCTCGTCATGTGCGGCAGACGGGAGTTCCAAACGCTGTACTTGCGCGCAGTTCACCGATGCTTAAAACTTGGTTAATTGCATCCTATTTTCGAAACCGAACAAAATGTTATTACTATCTTGATATTTGCATCTATACCATTACTATTTAGAAATATACTCTCATGTGTACATGTTCGGTGGCTATGGGCTCATTTGTAGGGTCGTCGTAATATCCCGTAATGTCCATATTGCCCTTGCACTGTTCATCTTCCTCGAGGTGGAACCCGTGCCCGTCCTCCTCCTCCTCCTCTACCAAACCCCGGTGCGCTGCTCGAGCACCTTGCGGCCAACCGCTTCGGCCGCCTAGGGGCGCTCATGGGCACGACCACTGCGACGGCTACACACCGCGTGCTCCACCTCCTCCTCTGCACCGCGCCACTGCCTCCCCTCCTTGACCTCGTCGCCCTCGCGTGGTGGTTGCACGCCCACTTCCGTGCGCCGCTCCCACTTGGACTCCACGCGCTCCTCCTTGCTTGCCTCGCGTCCCACGAGTTCCTGTCGATGTCCGGCAACCAGCTGATCGGGTTGATACCCGAGTGGTCGAGTCCCTCATTGCGCTGCTGGATCTGCACATGCTTGACCTCGGTAATAACTGCCCCGAGGCTACATTCCCAGTGGCTTGCTACTGTAGTACGGCCGAAGTTTGCCATCGACGTGCACAGGTAAAGCAACACTTATTGGGCGAGGTGAAGGATGAAGATGGGCAATATGGTCAATACAGAAAAAATCAGTGCTGCAAGTGGGTCTGTATGCGTCAGATGTGTATAAAATGGCATGAAAGCAAGTATCTAAAAATAGAAATGGCATGAAGGCAAATATCGAAATAGTAATGATATTTTGTTCAGTTTCAGAAATAATGGTGGCATGTATGCAATTAACCCTGAAACTTAATACACAGAAATCCTAGCTCGCTTGTCTTACTTATAACTTTCCCAAGCTCGCAACTTTCACCGATGCATACAACTTAATACACAAAAAGACATGCTAGGAGCTCGTTGAATAATTTCTCGTACCCTCTGTTGACGCTAAAATACGACGGTCAAAGTGCCAAACACATTGACGCTGATCCAACGATCCAAAAACGTGTGAATACTTAGAGGTAAACCCCTAAGCATGACATAATGCCGACGTCGTGTTCCCATGACCCTAGATAGTGACAACGGAAATAAACGGAGTCGCTAGGCAATTAAATAATACAAAATATTATCCAATTAACTGAAGTATGGAAAATAGTAATCAACCGGCCAAACTAAAGCCGGTTGCACCAAAATAGAAGAGTCGGTCAGATCAGCCTAAAGGGACCGGTCAGACCGACGTTGACCCGGTGGTCCAACCGTGCAAGTAGAACAGAGAGCGCCTCGGGCCGACTACGTCTAGCTGGTCAGACTAGTCGTGCACCGTCGGTCAGACTGACTCATGCCGGCAACGGGATGACGACCCGACACGCCTCAGTCAAACCGGCCATATACTGTCGGTCAGACTGACAACAACAGATCCGATCGCCCGGGTCCTCCGGCGACCACCTTGCTATTGGAATTTTCGTAAGAGACTTCTTGGCGAAGATGGAGAAGGTGAAACACTTCAAAAAACACCAAGAAACCAAAGGCAATTCGGCCAAGAGACCGAATCACCGGTAAAAACCAATAAAACGATATAAATTCGTTACGTGGATGAAACAGATGATTCATAAGCGAACCGACAAAGACTTACCATGATTACGATGCGGAGGATGGATGGTTTACAGTGCAAACCAATAAATATGGATGTTACTTGGCTAATCATAGGGCAAGGAAAGTAGATTGAATGTAAATACGATTCAAGGTAAATAATAGATTGTATCTATTAGGGTTTTGGGGGCAGAGAGCCCTTGAATCAGCCTTGCCTCTATTTATAGAGGTTGGACATGACGTGCCTAGGGTTCAATATGAGTTAGATTCGAGTCCAAGTCGTTTAAAATCAATTAGGGGTAAAAATACCCTGAAATCCCTTAATCTGTCTCGGACTCGGGTTTAGGTCGGTCTGACCGAGACCATATGGCCGGTCTTACCGGGCCTACATGGCCGATCTGATCGGGCCTACATGGCTGGTTGGACTGTCCTATGCCAGGTCTTGGCATATTTTCAGTCTAATTTACCAAAACTGATATTTTGACAAATTTAACCATTAATACCATTTTTTGCTATCAACACCCTCCTCGCAACTGTCTCAAGTTTGGCATTTCTGAGCCACCTTCGGACAAGGGGGCGAAGTGTTGTTTTACAATGTCCTTGTTCATTTGGACAAGCTGTAGGATTTCAACCCACCAGAGTCTCAAGAGGAGCTTTTCTTTAGGTTTAGTCCCCATAGTGCGGTGAGCGGCCTAGACTCACCGATCTCCTCCCCTGACAAAGATGTCCCTCAAAAACTTGCTTTTGCTTGGTGAGTCCCTGGTCGGCCCACCCTCTCTACAACTATAGTCAGTTGTGCTAGCTCGCCCGAGAAAACACACCTTTGGTGAATCTGCACCATTCGTTTGTGCAAGGCGTTTTGTACAATGACCTCCAGGAGTCTCCACCAACTCCCCGACACCTCACTGCCCACCTTCGGTGCAGCCTTGTTTGGCTCAGGATGATGCAACCCTTGCTCCGCAACAAGCTACCACATGGTCGAGTCTCCATCGCCACTACGTCCATCTCTGGCTCCGACTCCAACCAAGAGACGAAGTGTCCACCTCGCCTCCAAAATGGTGATGGACTCTATGCAGAAAGCTCAGTTCCACCTAATGAGGAAGATGGGGATCCTCCAACCCCAGGAAGACCCCTTTGAAAGAGCCCTTGAGCAGTATCTGGACCTCTTCAAAGGTCCTCTCACGAATACAGCAATGGAAGCCATAGTTTCCCTTACAGGACTCTCCATCTAGCTCCACGGACGTTGCTGCTAGTGATGTTTGTTTTGTCATGTCATCTATGTTCTTTCCGTGTCGTCGTGTGACTGTGATGTGCCTTGCATGGTCCTATGAAGTGTTTTCCCTGCCTGTTGTTAGCCAAACTTCTGTGTCTAGAAGGCTTTGCATTTGGCTTTCTAGTAAATTTGTGTTGGCTGGTTGTGCCTTAGGGCACAATTTTTCACTACCATAGCGACCTTCAATGCACGATGTTTCCAACACTCTACTACTACGTCCCCTACTATCTCTTGATGACTTTGGCACTCTTCTTTTAGGACTGGGATCTGCATGATGTTTCCGAATCAGTTTGCTTGGAGCTCTACACCTGTTTGTATTTTGGATGGAAACTTGCTTCTTAGATCCTACTATCTTCATAGATGTAACTTCCTCTCTACATGTCCCAAGCACACACAAATATTTTTACCTAGAACGTCCATGGACTAAATAATCCAGCAAGGCAGCATGTAGTCAATCTCCTTGTCCAAAGCTTGAGAGTGTCCATTGTTTGCCTGCAGGAAACCAAGCTTGATCAGGTGACTCCAGACATCATAATGGAAACTCTAGGCTGCAAATTTTGTTCCTCCTATCTTGTCTTACCTGCGGTCCACACTAGAGGAGGCATTATCCTCGCTTGTGATGAAGACATATTTGTTCTTTCCAACCCCCAATATGGCATCTACTCAATTATAGCCACCATCTCTACTCACACTGACAATATAGCCTGGTGCCTAACTGGAGTTTATGGTCCCCAAGCGGACCTTGACAAGCACATCTTTATCCAAGAGTTAAGGCAAAAAAGAGCGCAAATGCAATCTCCTTGGGTGATTATTGGATATTTCTACTTAATATATCGGGCTCAAGACAAAAACAATTCTAACCTCAACCAAAGGATGATTAGTGCCTTTAGGCACCCTGGACACGCTTGAGCTACGCGATCTCTCTCTCGGGCCGCCGTTTCACTTGGTCAAACTCAGTATCCTTCCCTACCATGACAAAAATCGAGTGTTGTTTCTGCTCCCTAGATTGGGACATGCTCTTTCAACACTACCCCCTCAAGCTTTATCTTCACATTCATCGTACCACTCCTCCATCCCTCCTTCTCTCTGGTGGCACAAGGATTTTGGCCTTTAGATCCTTTCACCTTGAGTATTGCTGGAAGCGCATGGAAGGATTTCGTTCGTAAAGTGGTTTTTGAAGCTTGGACTTTGCCTCTTGACTCCCAGGATACCTTCTACTCCCTCTCTGCTCTTCTGAGGAACACAATTAGAGCTCTAAAGAGATGGAGTAGGTCTCATATCGGATACACCTGCCTCAAATCGGCCATCTCCATAGATATTATCTACCAGTTTGATAAAGAAGAGAAATCTCGTTCCTTATCGGAGGCAGGGTTGGATTTATCGGTGAGAGAAATCCAATAAATCCGTATTACCGCTGACCCCCAAAATTTTCCCCTTACCGCTCAAAAATTCCGGATTTTTTTGAATTTTGCCACAGGCCCATTTGACTTCAGCTTGACAGCTAAACCTACTCCTCCCCTCCCCAATCCTCCCCAGTCCCCACAGACCCGCCGCCGCTCCCCGCCATCGGCGCCTCCCGCCGCTGGCCCGCCTCCCCACTGTGCCCCCTCCATTCCCGTCACCCTGTTTCTCACCAATCCGCCGCCGCCACCTCCCCACCATCGCCTCCGCCTCCCCACCACCTCCCCGTCGTCGCCCTCTCCCTGCTGTGCTGCCCTTAGCCAGTGCCAGGCTGCCACAGGCCACAACCGCCTCCCCGCTCCCTGCTCTGCTCCTGTGCACAGTGCACTTGACTGTCCTGCACTCCTCCTCATCGTTGAACGGTGTAAGGATCCTGTCTCACGATCTACACGGCGTACTAGTGTTGTTTTCATGTGATTTATGTTATTAAAATTGCTAGTTTCAATTTCAGTTTGTTCTATTTCAATTGTATCTTATGATACTCAAATTGCTAGTTGTTGTGTGAGCCAACATAATTAAAAACAATAGCAAACATTATATTCTTTGTTGTTTTCATGTAATGCAGCTTTCTCTAATTGCAGCATATGTAATTGCTAGTTTCAATTCTAGTTTTCATGTGAGACCTTAGATTTTGTACTTATGTTAGATTCTAATTGCAGCACATGTAATGTTGGCTACTATTTTTAGTTCCGATTTTGTATGTTGTCATCCCTTTAGTGAGCATTTCTCTGGCCTCTTTCAGTGATGATGGTGATAGGAAGCGATAAGATGATGTAGCGGGAGCATGTGCAACCAATGCGGGACAATCGAATAAGGACAAAGGCAAGGGCACCATGACTGCTGGTCAGAGCACAATGACAGATACTAATGTTGAGGTGGTTTGCAAAAGTGGTAAATAGGAACACTTTGTTACTCTCACTTTGTTGCATGGATCATTATGCTTGTGAATTGTTTCCTATTTATTAATCTTTGTTTCATTTTAATTTGCGGTGTTGGTGTGGTGTAGGGAGGCGTGTGAAATTGAAAAATTCTATTGAGTATATATGGAGTCATGGTGAAAAATATAAAGTAAATGGCTTTAGCTGTTATTATTGCCCCACATCTATTGCCAGTGGAGGTGCAACACGATTTAGGCAACATTTGGCTGGAGTATCTGGGAATGTAGTTCCTTGTGATAATGTGCCACTTAATGTTAAGACACTAATGATAGATCAGGTGGCTAATCGTAGAATATGATCAAAGAAAAACAAGGATCTTCAACAATTTATTCAAATGGAGATTATGACAGGAGGTCATGGTCATAGGAGTTATGGCAAGATAGGAATTCCTCCTGATGAAGAAGCACAAATTCAAATGGCAATGAGAGAGTCCTTGGCAGAATATGCTTTAGAAAAAGGAACTTCCCTATCTCTTGTTAAGTCACGTGGTAGCGGGGTTGCTTGTTGTTCAGCTAACCATCAACCAACAATTGATAAATTTTATAAAACTCCACAAAGTACTCCTAAAGGTTCTTTTGATATAGATTTAGCACGAAGTAGATCTCAAAGTCAACCTCGAGTGGATGTTATGCTAATCGGGGGTGCTAGAGATAAGCTTAGGAAAGTTTGGTCAAAATGGTTTCATGCTAACGATATTCCTGGAAGGAAGGCAGATTGCCCATATTTTTGAGCAGCAGTTAAGTTAACTCAAGAGCTTGGAAATGGAGTGCATATTCCACGTGGAAAAGAAATAGATGGTTCATTATTGGATATGAACTATGATGATGTGATGGCTAACATGGCTGAATTTAAGGAGGAATGAGATGAATATGGAGTTACCATCATGTGCGATTCGTGGACCGGTAAATACATTTATACCTTGTACTTCATTTTGTTGTTTATGTTGAATTTAATTATATGTGTGCACTTAATATTTTATTTATGTCATGTTTGTATAGGTCCAACCATGATGTCTATTATTAATTTTATGATCTTTTGCAATGGGCGGATGTTCTTTCACAAGTCTGTTGATGCAACCGGTTCTATACAAAATTCAGATTTTATCTATGATATTCTTAGAAAGTTGTTGTTGTGGAGGTTGGGACCAAGTGTGTCATTTAGATCATCACAGATAATGGTGCCAATTATAAAAAATCTTGTAGGATGCTTATTGCAGAGTATCCACATATCACTTGGCAACCATGTGCTGCTCATACAATTAATTTGATGATAAAGGACCTAGGACAATTTCCTCTCATTGATCGTATAGTCAGTAATGCAAAGAAAATTTGTAGATTCTTTTATAAGCATAACAGGTAATAACTATATAATTGAGAAAGTCGCTTAGATGTTGGATATAAATTTGTCTTTTTGAATAACTCTCATGCCTTATGTTTAGACTACATTCTATGATGAAAGAGAAGATAGGAGGGGAGTTGATTCGATGGAACACCACTAGGTTTGGCACAATTTATGCATTTCTTCAAAAATTTTGGGATAAAAAGGATCGTTTTAAGTTATGGATGACATCTAAGGATTGGGAAGAATGTGCATGGGCTAGTGAAGCGGATCATGAATTCACTGATGCTTGTTTGTCTCAAAAACAATGGTGGAGTGAGATGGAGTTGGTGCTTAAAGCTGTCTCACCAATATACTCTGCACTTCGTTATGCTGATACACAGAAAAATGTTTCTATATCTAGATTTCTTGAAGTAATGTTGCGAGCTTTAAGGGAGATACCTGTCAATTTAAGTGACCCCAAACACAAAGAGTTTCTTGATAGTTGGAAGGGAATAATCTATAAAAGGCTTGATTATCTTCTTTGTGGTACTCTTATGGTTGCTGGTAAGAACTTATTCAATTTATATGCCTATTTTATGCATTATCAATTTATTAACATTGTTGAATTTGTTTCTTCTTTTAGCTGCTGCACTAGACCCCCAACACATTGTATACATCTAAAATTGTAAAAACTTCAAAATGCAAACATGTTGTAACATTGGCCCTTAAGAAGCTTGCTCGCTCATCTTCAAAGGCTTCTATTGCAATTGATCAATATATTATGTTTAGAAAGCAAGGAAAATTATTTGGAGGAGATGAAGCTCGTCGATCGGCCCTTAATGGCCATGTGGGTGCAGGTAATGCTTAGTTTTGTTGTCTCTTTTATGTTTTCTGTAATTGTACTCTTCAACATGTTAGTTTGGCAATTTTTCATTTTTATTGTCATTTTTCTAGCTGATTGGTGGGATCAATATGGTGGAGAGTATCCAGACCTGCAATACTTTGCAAAGCGTATTGTTTCACAATGTTTGTCTTCTAGTGGTTGTGAACGGAACTAGAGTACTTTCGCTTTGGTACGTACCAAATTGTGAAATCGTTTAAGTTATGACAAGCTCCACAAGTTAGTTTATGTTCACTATAATTTGAAGTTGCGCATCCAACAGTTTGAAGACGGAATGCAAAACATTCAAGACATGCAATTTCATCATGAATCAGATTCTGATCCTTATAGTATCTTAATGGATTGTGCCTTGTATGATGAAGATAACCCAATCATGGATTGGTTTTGTAACTCTAGAAATGAGTCTCTGCCAATTCTTGATGAATTTATTGAAAGTGATCTTGAAACTGCCAATCCTAGTACATTCATTGCACAAGAGTTAGAGATGGATGAGACCGAGGTAGCTGCATTTAAAAAGGATACTCTTCAAAAAAAGTGGTAAGAAAAGAAGGCTAGGATTTGTGGAAGAGGATGTTGAGGTAGAGGATGTTGAGGTAGAGGATGTTGAATTAGATTCTGTGCAAGGTAGCCCAGAGTATGCGGAGTTTGATTCTAATGATAGTGAAGGTGATGGTAAGTTTTAAGTTTTGATCGCATTCTTAGTATTCTTTTATCTAAGTTTGTTAATGGCATATATATTTGAAAAAAGGTCACGATGATGGTGGTGTTGGAGAGACTCATGGTGATGGAGAATGTGTTGGTGAAGGTCAAACTAGTGGTGGTGGTAAAAATAAGCTTTGATTAAACTTTTATTTGACTTGCATTATATATACTTTTGTTAGTATATTTATATCTATGCATTTTTATAGGTGCTACAAATAAACGTCCAACTCCTCTACGCCCAAGATCAAAAAGGGTCAAGAAGTTATCTGTCCTATTAAGGGTTAGAGAAATTTCTTTGTTTGACAATGTGTCTTTGTTTGACAATGTTTTTTATCATATATTGAACCAACTTCTTCTTTGTTAGGATTAAATTTAATGGAGTATTCAAGGACTGGAGTATGGAGTATGGCTGCTTTTATGATATTTTGTGAACAATGATAGCATGATGTGGTTGAAATAAGAATTGTATGGTGCTGTTTGTTGCACAATGTGTTTACGATATTTTGTGAACAATGATGACATGATGTTTTTGATGTGGTTGAAACTTGAAATGACTATTGTATGGTGTTGATTTTTGCATAATATGTTTGTGTTATTTTGTGAACAATAATGACATGATGTTGATGATGTGGTTGAAATGGCCATTATGTGGTGATGTTTTTTATATGATGTACTTGTGATATTTTAGACAATATATTGAGTATGTGGCTTGTTATGGATATTTGTCTTGGCATGCATGATGATGAATCAATGGTATATATTATTGACCTGTGGCATGCGGTTTATGTTATGAATTGATGATTTTTTTTCATGTTTTTTTAATTTATTGTGGTTAGTTTTTGATGTTATATAGTTTAAAAATGGTTTGTTTTCATTTCTGTGCAAATTAAGAGAAATTTTTTAAATTTTGTCCGAAATTTTTTTCCTATCTCTGATAGAATTCTGATATATTTGATATTCCCAGTTTATCACTACCCTCTGATATTTTTTAAATATCGATAGGGTGAACCCTGATTAGAGGGGTAACACACCTTGTGGGCTCGACTCAAAAATTGCCTCCTTGGACTAGTTGTCTTAGATAAAACACGTTAAGGAAAGCGATGACAACAAATGTTTCTTCCATCTCAAAGCTAATGGGCGTCGTAGACACAACGTTATCCCAACACTCCAAGTTGGCCAAAATCTGATAGCTTCTCATGAGGATAAAGAAGCAACCTTTTTCGATCACTTTTAAATCGATCATGGGGGTGAAATCTAATAGAAATGCTTCTTTCAACTGGGATTGTTTGGACCTTCCGAGGCAAGACCTTGGTTGATATAGAGCACACTTTCTCCGAGGAAAAGATCAAATGTGTAGTCTTTACCCTCCATCCTGAAAAGGCCCTGTGGCCGGACGACTTCATGTTGAAATTTTTTCCGTATGTTCTGGGATTTGATCAAGCCGGACCTTGTGGCAGCTTTTGCGCAGCATTACAACCTCCAAACAGGGAGACTCTATCTCCTTAATAATTTTCACATTGCCCTCATCCCAAAAAAAAGAATATTGCACCATGGTTGGGGATTATAGGCCGATCAATTTGCTAAACGTGATATCCAAAATATTCATGAAGGTTCTTGCCTCTAGACTGACGCCTTTCATGGATATGTTGGTATCTCCGTGTCAAAGTGTTCTCATCAAACAAAGATCCATTCAGGACAATTTCATTTGGGTTCATCATGTCATCAAAACCCTCCACTCTTCAAACACTCTTGCCTTATTCGTTAAATTGGACATTGCCAAAGCCTTCGACTCGGTCAACTGGGAATATCTCCTAGATCTCCTCCTTCATCGGGGTTTTGGAAACAGATGGCGCAAATGAATTTGCATGCTCCTTTCGACTTCTTCTTCACGTGTTATCCTTAATGGGAGGCTAAGATGCAGCTTCATGCACCATTGGGGGCTCCGCCAGGGAGACCCCCTATCTCCATTGTTGTTCATCCTTGCCATTGACCCCCTAAAGAAGATTTTGGACCTTGCAACGTCTACTGGTATTCTATCCCTGCTCCCTTCAAGGCACAACATCCCCAGAACATCCCTTTATGCCGATGATGTTGTCCTCTTTCTCTCCCTCGCGTCGAACGACCTCCATAGTCTCAGGGACATCTTGGAGCATTTTGGAAAGGCGACGGGGCTGATCACCAACATTGATAAAACAAAGATTTTTCTAATTCATTGCGTGAATGAAACTATTGTCTCCCTCCAAGACATCTTCCCAGCAAATTGGGACTCCTTTCCTTGCCGGTACCTTAGCCTCCCACTTCACCATAGAAAGTTGAGGAAACTTGACTTCTAGCCTCTCATCGATAAGATTGGAGGTCGTCTTTTAGGGTGGAAGGGTGGCCTACTTTCCTCCCAGAGTCGCTCACGTTGGTACAAACTATGCTTTAAGCAACACCTATTTATCACCTTTCTGCCATGCAAGCTCCAAAATGGGTTATTCAGCAAATTGACAAAATCCGAAGAGCTTTTCTATGGAAAGGCTCGAATGTGGTCATTGACAACCACTATCTTATTCAGTGGTCGTAAGTTTGCACCCCAAAGTTCTTTGGGGGGTTGGGCATCCTGAACCTTGATCTCTTTAGCTGGCCTCTACAACTCTGTTAGCCTTAGAATTATGCTTCAGACCCCGCCCATAGCTGGAAGAGTATCTCCCTCCCTCTAAACAATGCCTACAAAGATCTATTTGATGCCTCTACAGAAATCCTCATTGGAAAAGGGGACAACTTCAGTGTTTTTGGATCTCGATAGCTTAATGGTTGTGCCCCAAAGGACTTGACTCCTAATGTCTTTCACCCCACTTTTCGCAAGAATAGATCTATTGAGAAAGAGCTCTCAAATCAAAACTAGATTCGAAGTGACATCTCCATGACTCCTCCCACCTAACCGAATTTATCTCTCTTTAAGGCATGATTAGCAACTTCTATATGGCCCCTCGAACCCAGATAAGATTCGTTGGCGGTGGACTACAGATGGGAACTACATGACGAAATCGTCCTATCTCGCTCAACTTTCTGGCCTCACTCGCCCCTCATGGCCTTCGTTCATTTGGAGGGCACATGTGGAGGGAAAGTGCCGCTTTTTCGCTTGGCTCACCATTCAACACAAGATCCTTACGGCTGCCAATCTCGGCTAGCCTTATAGGCCCACCCGTGTTTTTTGTGACTAAGAAGGTAAGTTGAGACAGCCCTACCCACATCCTCTTTAACTGTGTTTTCGCCAAAGTATGGTTTCTTGTCTCCAATTGGCAAATCTTTCCAGATTTCTACCCCACCTCGCCTGTGACTTCTATGGCAGATCACTGGTCGGGGTTTTCTTTCTGCCTCTATTATTGGGCCAGTCCAGAGGCGAACTCTTAATGGTATTTTTATCTACACCATTTGGAATATTTTGAAGGAACAAAATCGTTGAATCTTCCACGGCTCATCTTCCTCAGCCTCTCAAATCTTCAACGAGATTGTCCAAGATCTCTCCATTTGGCAGCATTCAAATGATCTGAATTTGGCTTAATCTCTCATTTCACCCCCTCTCTTTATTCGTTTCTTTTGTCTCTGTTTCTCCCCTACCCGGTTTCTTGCTTTGGAGCTCCTTTGAAAAAAATATAAACAATTCATGTTATATTCTAACACACTCCCCTCGATCATACGAAACTCTCTATATATCAACAGGTCTCAAGAGTGAAATAATAAAAGACTCTGCCCTCTGGTGTCTGGTATCGTATTATCCTGCATGCACTAACCATTATATTTCAACCTAAAAATATAAGCTCGTTAGCTACAACAAGCATAGCGGTCGCTAGATTATGGTTAGTTAATCTGATCGGTAGGTTGAATCAGTTCAGAGATCGAGTTTTATTGCACCATTTGCGGCTGAGTTGTTTAACCTGCTTGCATCGATCGGTCTCTTCACCAAAGGCAAATCTGAAAGCTACGGGTCAGGAGAGGACAAGGGAACAATTTAACCATCATTGATTGATCAAAGTTAAGCGACGATGTGTTTGGTAGTTAATAGATGGGATCGAGATGAGCATCATTCGATCGGCACTAGAGAATTACGACCGGGAGTTGGGGCTTTCACCAGCCTAGCCTAGCTATATATATTCCTCACAATGCATGCATACATGCATTGTGCACAAGAGCATTTGTCTATTATTTTCTGAAAACTCATATGCATTGTGTACGTACGCGTGCAATTCATCCGGAGCCGAATATTATTTATACTCACTATCGCCTAACTCACCGGCCGCCCGACCGTCTGCAATATTTTCGCAGCATATATTCCACCGGACGGTGACACGGAGCCGAGAGCTAGCTAGCTGCGACTAAGGATCTATTTGTTTCAGTTCTAGCAGCTAGAAATTCTCACTAGCTAGTTAGTCTAAATAGCTGGTGTTTTTTAATTTCTGGATTTTAGTTTATTTTTAGATTCTGCAACTACCGATTCTCACAATCTGAGTCCAGAATTTGGACGGTTTATTTTCACATCAGATTCAAGAAGTATAGTAGTTGTAGATGTTAGAAACTGAAATAAACAGACCCTAAAGTGACGATGGCATTTAGCGTAAGTCGGAAGATGTAATTGTAACTGAATAAATGATCCAAAGTATCTATCTTGCATGTGAAACTTCAGTTCCAACCGTAGAAAAACTATGTGACACAAGATCGCACAGATCCATCTTGTTGTGCAGACGACGAAGGCACCAACAGTTCGATTACAGATCGAGACACCTACGAGAACTGCAACCTGCTCTTCACTTTGTACTACATGTGCGTATATAACGACAGGGGAACAAACCTTAGGCGTATCAAAAGGAGATTTGCGATTCAGGGACAGATTACTGGAGAGATAGTTCAGGCAATGGAAAATTAAAGTGAGTTTAGTTTTAGTGATCTGAGTTTAAAATTCTGAAAAACAGCCGGTGAGTATTTAGCTTTCTGAAATATTTTTAATTTCAAAAAAAAATCTATATTTTTTGGAAGAATCTGTTTAGATTATAAGAGTAGTTTTGGTTGATAGAATCTTTTTAAAACAGGGCCTTGAACTGGATTTTTTAGTGGCGAAGCCAGAAGTTTTATGAACCTTAGATACAAATTTTTGCTATAAAATACGATCCAACATATATAAAAACCTGAGTGATTAACGAAATTACTATTATTTATAACATATGACATCATTAATCTTTTATGGCTAATTAGTGTGAAGTCCGTAAGACTGCCCGCCCCCGGGAGGTCAATTTACCCCTGTTTTTTGGTAACATTAATAGCATATTAAGTTACTATAAAAATTGCTATTATATAAAAACTTTAAATAATTAGTTAAAATAGTTTAACGGCTTATATATCTCGTGCCAAATTACCGACTACTATACGCTTTGATTGGCTAAACCCCTTAGGGCACATTGCACGTGCATCTAAAATGCAATGTTTCAACGTTCAAACTCTTACCCTTGACTGGTCACTTCAGGGGAACATTTCTCGATCGGCTCACCGGCAAAAGAGAACAAACTTGCAACAAGCCATAGCTACGGCAATACAGTTATTCGTTGAGTGTCACACTTGATAAATAGCACACGATAACTAGACTCTCAGCGTACAGACGGTTCGTCGAATGCATTGTATCAAGCACTTGGTGAAGTTTCACCGAATGCCATGTTGATTTCGCTGAGTACCCGACCCGATACTCGTTAAAGTATACAGACTAACGACTTTCTAGCAAGATATGTCATACGTGGCCATTGTAAGCTCGTAACAGAATTGACATATTTCGGATGCTCGGATCTAAGATTTTTGATTAATATTATCGTCACAAATTTATCAACTAATGATCATATTTTTACGAATAATTAATAGAGGGCCTTTACGGTGTCATATATGTCTTTTATAAATGTCTACTTTGGATTGAGCATAATTAAATTAATTAAAAAAATCAAAAAATTACTATTACCTCTTCTATATCAAACCGGCTAGCTCCCTCAGTCCCTCACCATAGCAGTGCACCACAGCATGTCCATCGCCAACACCCCGACGCCTCACTGCGTTGCAACCAGCGTGGCTCTACTGTCAGGGCCGGCACTGGGGTGGGGCTACCGGTGCCACCGCCCAGGCCCCCACCTCCTAGTGGCCCCTATATATATGTTATATGTATAGGCAAATTATGGTGGTCATATGAAAAGGTCCCAAAGGATGTTGTAAATTTACAATTTGCATGTTAATTTATCTTGCTAGTCTCCTAAATTGTCGATCCTAGCCAAACATTTAACACTGTATTTGAGCTTCGATTGACCTAGCTAGCTGATGGCTTAAATTTTGATTGCATCTAAAATCTGATGTTTAGTATTTCTGCGACGATTGCAAGGTGTGCACCTCGCTTCCTAATTAAATTAAGTATTAATTGTTTATTACATGAGATTTTAGATTTCAGAACAAAATAGTATTTAAGTGTAAAGTGTTTAAACGTTTGATCAGTCTAAATGTCCTAAGCTTATTTTGCATATTTTAACAAAATCATGTTATCAAGAAAGTATGCATCAGACAAACGACTAGATAAATTGATGCAATCATAAAAAGCGAGGAAGCAATTTGATGAAAATAATAGTGAGAAAAAATCTTGGAAGGTGAGAAATAATTTAAAGTTAATTACTTTCTACTTATGATTGATACGACAACCAATTCATTGAAAAAGAGATTTGAAGAACTCTAATTATTCAAAGAAATATTTAGGTTTTTAACGTGTTCAACAACTTTGAAGTCATTTGATGGTCCCAAACTAAATGTGTGTTGCATAACGTGGACATTAATCTTCTCTCTACATGTTTCACCTAACCTGAATTTAAATGATCTAATTTCTGAGTTAAGTGTTTTATGATTTAATTTGCGATAAACCAATGTCAATTATAGAGATTTTTGTTTTTTATATCCAGAATATCTCAAGAGAGGTTAAATGATTTGTCAAATTTATACATTGAGAAATACTTATTGGATGAGATTGATATTGATACCATCATCAATAAATTCATTTTTATCATCAAGAAACGTTGGAATAAATTTTTAAGGTAATTTAATATATATATATTATTTTATATATATTTTAATTATATACCGGTAAGAGTCACAAACAGCCACTTGAATTGATCTCCCGCTTCTTCTCCTCCTCTCTCCACGATGTCTTTACTCTTTATAACCCACCCCCACTGCACCCCGCCCCTCGACGCACACAGTCACAAACAGCTGCACCGGCCGTCCCCTTCTCTGCCGCCAATGGACCTCCACGAGCCCGCCCCGACGTCCCCGATCTCCTCCGACATTTCGCCCCACTTCCCTCTGGCCAACGCTGACGTCGGCGCCGGCGCGCTGGACCTGTCCTTCACCTCCACCGGGACCACCGCCTCCGCTTCTACCTCGTCGTTCACCACCGCCACCACCTTCAGCGCGCGGAGCTCGCTGTCACTGCCGTCGTTCTCGTCGTCCACCTCGCTCTCGCCGAGGCCCCACTCGTCGTCCGCGTCCCCGCACTGGGCGCTCATCGCCGCCGCGCGGGCTGCCACACCGGACGGCGTCCTCCGCCTCGCGCATCTCCACCTGATCCGCGAGTTGGGCCACGGGCACCTCGCGCGGGTTTTTCTGTGCCGCCTCAAGAGCTCACCGCTCGCCTCTCCGCTCTTTGCGCTCAAGGTCGTCGACCTCCGCGACGACGACCCTTCCCGGGTGACCCACGTGCTCGCGGAGTCCCGCGTCCTCACCTCGCTCGACCACCCCTTCGTGCCCACCCTCTACGCGCGCCTCGACGCAGGGCGCTACGCGTGTTTCCTCATGGACTACTGCTCCGGGGGCGACCTCCACGCGGTTCTCCGTCGTCGCCCCGGGGGCCGCCTGCCCGTCGCAGCCGCGAGGTTCTACGCCGCCGAGGTGCTTCTCGCGCTCGAGTACCTGCACACGCTAGGCTTCCTGTACCGCGACCTCAAGCCGGAGAACGTCCTGCTCCGAGGCGACGGGCACGTCGTGCTGTCTGACTTCGACCTCGCGCTCCCGGCGTCCGTGGAGCCCGCCGTCCGCCGCTGCCAGGTGCGGATACAAAGCCGCAGAAAGAAGAGGATAATGTCATCGTGCTTCTCTTCCAATGGAGCCATCGACGACAACGACGTTGACGCGAAGGAACAATTCGAGTTCGTCGCCGAACCGACGACGACGAATTCCAAGGACTGCGTAGGCACGCACGAATACCTCGCGCCGGAGCTCGTGAGCGGGAGCGGCCACGGCAACGGCGTGGACTGGTGGGCCTTCGGCGTCTTCCTCTACGAGCTCGTGTACGGCCGCACGCCCTTCAAGGGGCATGCCAAGGACGCCACGCTCAAGAACATCCTCTCCAAGCAGGTCACTTACCCGCAGCTCGACGGTGAGGCGGACGCCGCGCAGCTATGTGACCTCATCGGCAGGCTGCTCGAGAGGGACCCGCGGCGGCGCATGGGCAACGCGCTCGGCGCCGCCGAGATCAAGAGGCACCCGTTCTTCGCCGGCGTTGACTGGGCGCTCATACGGTGCGTGGCACCGCCGGTCGTCCCGGACAAGGACGCCGCCGCCGCCGCCGCCGCAGGCGGGGACAAGAAGCTGAAGCTGGGAAGCTGGAACAGTTTGGGAGGCAAGAAGCGCAGCAGCAGCAGCAGCAGCTTTGCGAGGAAATCGAATTTCGCGGAACGGCAGGGGGTTTTCCGCAAATTGATGAGCTGGAGTCCAGAGAGCCGATCAAACAAGGCCAAGACGAACAAAACGAACTTATAAATTTGCTTCCTTTTTGTGAGATCCTTCCCTTTTTTTAATCCCTTTTTCAGGTTTTTTTATTATCTAGGATTAATTGTTACATGTACAAAGATCGAGGCGATGTATGTCACTGCGTTGACATGGTTTGATCCATGTTCATCCATGGAGAAACTTCATCCCTTATTTTAATTAGATTCGGTGTAATCTCCATCTATCTAAAAAAAGTTCAATTCTGTGTAATGAGCTCTGTTGAACAAGCTACTGAACTTGTGTTCAGTTTAATTAGAGACCTCAGAGAAAATAAGCATAAGATTCTATGCTAGTTTCAGTTGTGACAGTGTGACAGATTAACTAACTGAATACAGTTTATTTAAACGCTCTGTGCTTTGCGAATCAGTTCTTTCGGAATCATATGATTCCTGTCTCTTGAACCATGCATGCATGTAATGAACAAAAACGTTGGATTCAACTGTTCATTCCTTTCACTGTCAGTGTGTTTCTCATTCGAACATTGGGTGTGGCATAGTGGCTAGGCTGCAGAACGCGGTCACCACCTAGGTTGAACGAATTCTACATGGTTAATCCTGTCCAAATTGCATTGCCTCCTGTGAAAAATTCATTCTTGTTTAGAAACACTCAAGATTCGCTAGTTCAATTCTACAGCAGTTCCACCAGGATTTCTGAGAGATACATAGCTGCCCATGTTCAGTTAGCTAGCTGGAAAGGATGGCCAGTAGCAGTGAGCTTCTCAGCCAGAAAAAGCACCTGGTTCTGTAGCTAACATTTACTTGTGACAACTGACAAGTCCTCACCTAGCCCAATCGAAGTGAACAACCCATACTGCTCCAAACCCAGAGGCTAAACACACACACACACACGCACAATTCAAACTCTTCCAGTTGCTGTGATGGGTCTTGTGTCAGTTTAACAAGATGTGCATCGATCGATCTGATATGCTCTTATCGATCCTATGATTGGAGACGGCAGCAACTGTTGGTGCATGAACGTAGAGTGGTGGCCTGGTGCATTTATATCGCTGCAGCTAGCTAGCACACAGTACCATTCCATACTCATGCTTGCTGCCGCGCCCTTTAATTTTCTTTTTGCTTCTCGTGGTGACCATGACCTGCAGAGTTTGCTTGTGAGCACGTGTTGGAAGTGGAATACGTAGCCCGTGCAGACTAAAGGTGTGTTTGGTTCAGCCGTGGATTTCTAAAAATTTGATTTCCGCTGTTACTGTCAAGAAACTGTTGTGAGTAATAGCTGTCAGAAAACTGAAAGTTGTTTGGCTGAAATAGTTGTCAACCTTAAATTTCTATAAGAAATGTCAGTTCAGCAGGAGAAGGTGACGGAACAAGGTGAGGATGGTGGCGCCGCAGGAGCAAGGGAGGGTGGAGGTGCCCCAACCCTAGTCACATTGGGGAGGGAGGAGCAAGGGAGGGTGGCGGCGCCCCAACTCGACGCGGCGAGTAGCGAGGAAGGAAGAGAGCCATAGAGGGCTCTCACAGATTCCTCCTCTCCTCCCTCACCTCTCGTTTCCCTCCTCTCTCGCTATCGCCCATGGTGATGTGCTCCTGCACGACCGCGGTAATCCAGCGGCGTGGTAGGGTGGCCCTGGCACCACCGCAGACGAGGGCTATGGCGTCGCTGATCGGCCACGTCGAGTCGGAGCAGGGGAGGGTGGTAGAGTAGGGGAATGGTGGTGGCGGAGCAACCCTATTCACGTTGGGTAGGGCTGAGCAGGGAGTCGGGAGCGATCTAGAAGAATCGTGGAAATCTAGGGTCTGGCCCGATTCCAAATTGTACTACGAGAATCGGTAGATTTCTCCGAATCACTTCAGTATCGGAACCCCTTTAGTTATAATTTTATATTTTTTGATATGAATTGCTTTGTAGAATCGAAACCAAAGGGATCCTAAGACGCACACGGATCGTGGAGTCGCCGATCGATGGGCCACGCCACCATGAGATACCCTTGTGTGCGTTAGCGTCCAGTGTTCCTTTGGCATGCTAGCACGACGCACGCGTGCCTTGCCAATTGTTAAGTTCACATGCCTTTGTCGGTCGGCCTTGCTGCTGGTCTGGGCGCGATGCGAAGGAGCTTGCTTTTGCAAATTTCACTACAGGAAACAGAGTGTTTGCAGAGTGCTTGAGGGTTTGTCGAGTGCATTCTTTCGGATACTCGGCAAATAAACCATTACCGAGTGTACCCAAAAACACACTCGGCAAATAATTTACTCTCGGCAAAGGTTAATATTTGTTGAGTGCCTAGTCAAAAACACTCGACAAACGTTTTGAAAAAAAACGCTCCCCCGTAAGTCATGACGGTGTTATAACGGCTCTAAAAAAATAGAGTTTGTCGAGTGCCACGTTTGACACTCAATAAACTTGATCTCAGTACCACAAAATGATCTTTAGTGACACAACTTTAGTGATGGGTAAAAGACACATGTCAATAATACACTTTTAGTGATGGATTATTTCACATGCGTCAATAATGTTGCATTATTACTGACGGATCGCAATAGGACCCATCACTAAAGAAGAGGCATCCCCATTAGTGACGAGTCATGGTATTGTGACAAGATTTGGATTAAAGAAATCATAAACACACCACTAGGGTGGATGTACATATATAGCCATGAGATGGGCCTAGATGATATATGGGACTAATAGCCTTAACACCCCCCTCAAATTCAAGGCAGATCGGAAGCGTTGAGTTTGAGCAGATGAAGTCGATGTAGCTCTTAGCGACGATGAGCCGATAGCCTCCACGACGATGAAGACCGGCGAGACGACGAGGATGAGACGCGACAATGTCGAACGAGAATTAACCACGACGACGATGGACAGATACAGGCGCAATGGTCTCCATGACGGCAGAGAAACCAGCAACAAAACACCTCTGTGATGGTGACGATGGGCACAACATACCCCTGCGAAGGCAAGTGACAAGGCGACCAGTGATGAGCAGCGAATGGTTGGGACAAGCCACACGATGGGAGCGACTGATGACGAACATGTCGCGATGGGTGGTAACGTCTTCCACGATAGCAGAGAAACTAACGATGCGTAAGTCAAAAATGACGGTGGGCCGAGACAAATGACACAAACCTAGTCTATAACCAGGAAAAAAAATAAAAAATAGCAAACAGGACCATATGGTCCCAAATGACCTAAAGCAACAGCAGAAGTAGATAAATATGGACAATGGCTGATGACGGGGACGGGCCAACGCCCAACGGTGCAAGAAGACCACCACATGACGGCGGAGATGAGGTCCTACAGCGAAGGGTAGCCGATGGAGAAGACCACCTCCGTGATGATAGGGATGGGGCTGCAATAGGTGGCAACAGTAGGAACAAGCCGTGACTTGCGGTGGATGGCGGGCCGACACCTAGATCCGACACATTGCCACTAGATCCAGACACGACTTGCAGTGGATGACAAGGATGGGGACGGGCAACGGCGGACAATAGAGGAGAAGCTCTGGCGGCAATGAAGACAGGACGCGTGGTGGGCGGTGGACGATGGGTTGCGACCCACGACTGATTAGGCCCATATATCATCTAGGCTCATCTCATGGCTATATATGTACATCCACCCTAGTGGTGTGTTTATGCTTTCTCTAATCCAAATCTTGTCACATAGTATTAGAGTAAGGAAACTAGGGTTCCTGCTCTCGTCGTCACTCAACCCCGGGAGTTCATCCTATTCTTCTGGGGACGACCATCTATCTTTGTTCTCCTCTCTGGTGTCTTCCTATCGCATGGTATATCTTCCTCGCAGGTGTTTGTTCCTCTTCTCTCAGGAACCATATTTGTGCTCTATTTTGTCTGTGTGCCCTTTCCCTTCATGCGATTGCTAGTTCTGGTGGCAGGGAGCCAGATCTAGGTGTCAGCCACTGGCTATGGGCCTTCTCGTCCCTGCCGTCAGCCATGGGTCACATCCCATCGCTTGTCGCCCACCGTATGGCCCATCTTTGTTGCCGCTAGAGCTTCTCTGTCCGTCATGGTCCCATCCCTGCCATCACATGGTGTGTTGTCGCAGCTGGTCCTCTATCGTCCGTGGTTGCCCATCGCGACCCATCCCCGTCCTTGTCGTCCACCGCAAGTCATGATTGGATCTAGTGGCAGTGTGCCGGATCTAGGCGTTGGCCCACCGTCTGTCGCAAGTTGCGTCTTGTTCCTGCCACTGTCGCCTATTGTGGCCCTATCCCTGTCATCGCAGAGGTGGTCTTCTTCGTCGGCTCCCCTTCGCTGTAGGACCTCATATCCACCATCGTGGGGTGGTCTTCTTGCACCGTTGGGCATTGGCCCATCCTCGTCGTCTGCATGCTATTGCTTTAGGTCATTTTGGGACCATGTGGTCCTGTTTGCTTTTTAATTTCTTTTTTTCCTGGTTATATATAGACCAGGTTTGTGTCATTTGTGTCAATCCACCGTCATTGTTGACTTGCGCATCGCTAGTTTCTCCGCCATCGCGGAAGACATTGTCGCCCGTCGCAGCATGTTTGTTGTCATCTGTGACCGTTGCGTGGCCTTTCCTAGCCATTCGCCGCTCATCACTGGTCGCCTTGTCTCCACCGTCGTGGGGTGTGTTGTGCCCGTCGTCACCATCACAGAGGTGTTTTGTTGCTGGTTTCTCCGTTGTCGCGGAGACCATTGCACTTGTCTCCGTCTGCCGCCGTCCTGGCTTATTCTTGTCCGACACTGTCGCATCTCATCCTCGTCGTCTCACTAGTCTCCGATGTCATGGAGTTTGTCGGCTCATCATCGTTGAGAGCTACATCGACTTCATCTGCTTAAACTTAACGCTTTTGATCCGCCTTGAGTTTGAGTGGGGTGTTAAGGCTATTAGGCCCATATATAATCTAGGTCTATCTCATGGCTATATATGTACATCCACCCTAGTGGCATTTTTAAGCTTTCTATAATCCAAATCTTGTCATGGGTATGACCCGTCACTAAATATCCCCTTATAATGATGGGTCATATTTTTACATGTCACTAAAGAGCATCAGTATGTACTGTTGTAACAATTGCGTTAGTTACAAACAGGTTTTTATGAGATGGTGTATAGTGTATGGCATGAACCTCGAAGGGTTCTCATAGAGGGAGAGAGAGTTTATACTGGTTTGGGCCTCCCAAGAGGGATAATAACCCTACGTCCAGTTTACAATGGATTTGGCATAGTTTTGCTCTACTAGGCATGTGTACATTACAAGGGCATGACCCTGCTTTTATAGGCACGCAGGCCAAAGAAAAAGATCCAAATGCCCCCTACTTGCCATAGCCTTTATAGGGGTAAGAGGGGAAAAAGGCTAGGCTACTGTACATATAACTTTACTGACATGGTAAATATACATAACTTCTGGAGTATGTATACGACATACTAGAGGCTAGGCCCCTGGTATGGCTTTACACTGTAGCAGTACTGGAATATTTCTTTTGGACCGGAGTACCTATCGAAGGGTATTGGCCGGAGCTCATAGAGGGGGCTCCGAAGAATACTTCGAAGGGGACCCCGAAGAGAGCTCCGGAGAAGACTTCGAATAGGGCTTCGAATAGGACTCTGAAGTGGCTTCCGGAGAGGGCTCCGAAAGGGTTCCGGAGAGGATTCGGAGGAGTCCCGGGGGCTCGGCTCCGGAGGGGGCCCGGAGGGGTCCTAGAACACTTGGCTCCAGAGGGGTCCCGGAGGCTTGGCTCTGGAAGGGCCCGGAGGGGTCCCGGAGTGCCAGGCTCCGGAGGGAGCCAGGAGGCCTGGCCTTCAGCCGAGTAAATGTTCCCTGTACTTAGAGTAATCTTCGATGGAGGGGGGTCGGAGCTCGTCTTTAGGCTTCGCTAGCCAGCGGGCTCCAAGCCCGAGACCTTCGGAGGCTGGTGTCATTTGACCCTTGTGTTAGGGAAAACTATTCCCTCAACATGTATATTAGTTAATCACTCGTCACTGATGATTCCCTTTTATAAATAGGTAAAGGCTCTGAAGTGAATTGTCACACTTTCATTTCACTCGGCTCTAACCCTAGACTTCCACCACATTGTCGCATTAATTGTCACGCTTTCATTTCGCTCGTCCCTAACCCTAGACTCCCACCACATTGTCGCATTCATCGTGCTTCTCGTCGCTCTGTCGCTTGTGCCCTCCGCACCTTCGCACTTCAGTTGCATCCTCATCCTGGTAAGGTTCTCCTCCGATATGTTGAGTGGAAATGTGGATATGTGGATGTGGAAAATTGGTGAAAATATTGCAATGTGGATTATTTATTGATGTGTATTAAATTTAGGTTCTTTATTTGTTTTTACAAGTTTGTTCATGCTTACTATTAAATTTCAGTTTATAAAATCATTTATTCAAAATTTGCTTATTGAATTTGTGAATTAGGGATATGGCAAACATTCTAAGCAATCTACATATACCAACCTATGTTCTTAATAGTTGCTTAATAAAGATTAATCATCTAGTCAACGGTGGGCGTTACCTGGTTTATAAATTGTAAATTGCATATATTGTTTAATGTGTTAAAAACTGAAGCAGTATTACTTTACTGTTGTAGTATTTATCAAAAAGATTTTGTGATATTAATAACATTTGTGCTAGCGATACCCTCCAAATAATGATAAAAAATTTGTGCACCACTAAGGTTGAGGTTGTGAGTTGTGGAGACAGCGACAATATATGCTTCCACAAAGGGTGGTCTAAATTTAGTAGAAAAAGGTGACCTAATACAAGGTGACTATTTGGTAATAACAATGGACATGCCCCATTGATAGTTATGGTCAATTTTTACACTAATTTTGGTAATAAGTGGTAACTATTACCCATCAATACAGAGGCCCCATGTCGTCACTGATTTGACATCATTAGTAACAGGTGGTAACTACCACCCATCACCATAGGCCATGTGCGCTTTGCCGAGTGTGGCACTCGACGAAGTATTCACCGAGTGAAAAAAGGTTTTGCCGAGTACCATAGGCACTCGACGAAATATTGTATTCCCATAGCGTTTCTAGTTACATATACTCTGAACGATGAAGATAGTGTACCATAGTGGTGAGGTCAAACAGGTCTGGCCGGTGATAAGGGTTTTCAATTCCTAAATTGCAATGGCTGGAGTCAAACCAGGACCACCAACTACATGGGTGGGAATGCTTATACTAGTATGAATGTATTTGTATCGATTGATAAGTAATATGACTTGAACTAAAGAAGATCCTAAGGTTAGCGCTAAACTCATTGGCGTTGAGTTCCTGCGCCACGTCAACTCCGCTCGCTGCGCGGCAGGGAGGTTGGCATCAGCGTCATTAGCGCTAACTTATTAATGGTTGACGTACGCTAAATTTCGGATTTATTTCTAAATAACTTTCTTAAAGTTATATTTACGAAATAAGTATTTAAAAAATTAAATTGTAAAAATTGCTCCTCCGATCGATCGGCAGGCAGGCAGGCAGGTCGGAGAGCGATGGAGCTACCCAAAGCAAGCAAAGCAGAGGCAGATAGTAACAAAGAGGAGGGGGAGCAGGCCGGGAGAGGCAGCAAAAGGGTTGGTTTCATGGGACTCGTGCGCTTTCCCGCACTTCCATGCGCTGCGGCCTGCGCGGCGTACCTCTCGCCGTCGTTCTTGCTTAACTTTGCCTTCGTCTTGGTCCAACTCCTTTCGGCTCGGCGGAGAGAGGCATGCATGTGTGTTCGCATGGCATGACCCCACCCGGCCTGCCGCTATCGGTGGCGTACGTACGCCGGAGTGGATCAGCTCGTCAGTTTCACATCTACCGTCTCGTCAGTCAGGCACCATCTATGAGGCAGATAGATGGGGTGCAGCTGCAGCATATGTGAAATCATGCCAGATCGATGATGCGTATGTGACGGTTGGCCATGTTCAATTCAGAGAACGAACCCTCGACGTTTGGTGCGGGAATGCGAACGAATCTTCACAAAACTATGCTGCTCGTACGTCGGTTAGAGATTAAGTTACAGTTCGTAATCTTATTGTCTAACATATTATATATTCCCTTAGAGCAAGCTAGGACAAGTGTGTAAGTTATATATGGCCGCTAGCTCGCGTACGTGACGTACGTGCAATTTGTTCAGCAACAAAAACCGCGCAAGATGAACATTCTCTCGCTTTCTTCCTTTCATCGCTGTGAGCTGTCCCCTTTAATTTCTCTGAACCCCAAAAATGCATCCGCCGGCGGCAGCATATTCACTTGGTTTTTAGCCTAACATATAGCCTCTTAGACTATTCATGCGGTGAATTTCATAACATTGTTTCCTAAAAGTTTATATTAGTTTTGTAACT
The DNA here is from genome assembly GCA_019279435.1 of Zizania palustris. Taxonomy (NCBI): domain Eukaryota; kingdom Viridiplantae; phylum Streptophyta; class Magnoliopsida; order Poales; family Poaceae; genus Zizania; species Zizania palustris. Next base: position 54,247,022 of record JAAALK010000079.1, on the reverse strand, counting down.
GAATGAAATACTCTCTTTTAGAGCATCTTCAATGGCTGTCTATTTCCTTAGCTAGATTCACTCTCTTTCCTACGTGGATAGAAAATGTGGGGAAAAAAAGAATAGCTAGCGATGAGCTAATAGATAGAAGATTTCACGTATTCCAAAAAACTAAGTGTATTACATGTGGAACCAAGTACTAGTGGTGAAATAAATTATTATTTTTATTCTTCTTTCAGCTCCACATCAGCTAGCTATTTGAGATAACCATTGTGGATGCTCTTAGTGGAGAGTTTCATTTTACTATTTCTTATGCTAACCAGTGTAATTAAATGTTTTGCAACTGAATTAAATGCACTCTCTTCGATGAAAGGATTTGACTCACAGTAGACGTTTTATTTCGTTTCATCCGTCTTGGAAACAGGTTAGCACCATATCATAGAGATGACACTGCTTCCTGCTCTTCCCTAATTAATTTAATATCATGTAAGCAAAAAATCTGATGTGTCATAATAATTAATATCATAAAACCCATATAAAATCCTTACTTTGAATAGCCTTAGCGTCAGAAGCGCATGATCTTAATTGTCGAGCTATCTCATAGTTTAATTGACACAAATAACTGAGAATTAACCGAACTGACTGCAAGAATACTCATCTGGTTCTCTGAAATGGTTTTGGCTCACTTTCAAGACTACTTGAACTATTCATTCATTCAGCATATATATGAAGAGTACTACTCTTTATTAGGTTGCCTGAAACTTTGCCCACTCCAACTGTTCAACATGTACTGTATAAATACTCCTTGCATTGCTAGCTTCTTCTCTGAAATAGTCTAATTGATTTGCATGCCCACTTGAACGTACTAATTGTTGTTCAAGAAGAGAAATAATAATGCAAAGCATAACCCAGCTATTAACAAATCCTGTGTCGTTAGGCACGAGGCCGGCCGGCTACCACCGTATAATTCAGAGAGCATTATGGTATCGATTTCCTCGTGCTTGCTAGGATGTGCTGCTACCTGCAAACTAACACGCTAGCTACTGTCATCAAGCAGGAGGGACAGCACTACTATGATCCGACAAGATCGAGATTCCCCTAACTGACATTGAACTAATCATTTCTCATGGGACTCCGCGCTGCAAGTTGCTGTAAAGACTTTAAAGAAACGGGGACTGTCTCTGCACAGAACAGCAGCAGGGACGTGCTTCATGTTCTAGCTCGTTTGGACGAGTAATCTACTCGAATCGTTTGCTTGCATTGCATGCACTTCGATTGGGTAGGTGTGCGTACGACGCATGCATGCTGCTAATAACTTTGCTTGTGTGTGTTCTTTTTTTTTTCTTTTGAAAAAGAGTAACTATATGCAGATTTTCATTGGTGAATTCTCATGAAATTTTTTTATAAATAATATTTTTTATATAAAATTACAATATGTACAACATGCACCAAAAAATTACAAAAATAGACATATGTCGACACTTAATTGTCGATGGAGGCCTTTGTTGTTAGCTCGCGTGACATGTCCACCGGCCACGCCTCGTGCCTGGTACCTCCTCATGCTCTATGCTAGCGAGTCACGTACTACTCTATACCCACCTACCCACCTTACGCTTCGCTTTTTTGACCATCGACAATTGAAATGTCAACAAATATCTTAGAATTTTAAAATTTCAATAGAGGCTCCGTCAATATTTCAAGTGTCGATAGAGAGGTCTAGTTTTGTAATTTTTGAAGCGTTATCTAGATTTATAAATTTGTCAAAAAATATTATTTATAAAAAAATTCTCATGCATGGTGTATGAAGTCTCCTGCCTGCAAATTTGCTGTTACTTTGAGATCAAACACACTGAAATGTTCTATGACTACCGGTTAGGTGGTCCAAAAACCACAGGTACTAACTTAACACTGTAGCTGTGGGAGGCTTGGCTCTGATTGAAATTTGCACGACATGATGCCTTCGTTTGCTGGTTTTTTTGTCCCTCATTAACAACCAGAAGTTAATTAATAATTAGCGAGTTCTAAGTGCTAACTGATGGCGAATACTGTTAGTTTTGACACAGGTATATATGAAACAAGGGCGTCGAGCAAGCCACAGCAAAGTGATTAGCCTGCATATTTTATATTATAAGTGTTTGATTTGTATAAGCTAAGCTAAGGTTCTGTTTGGGAACACAGTTTTTGAAAAGACAGTATTTCAGAAACTATAATATACTACATTCATGATAATACCATAGTTTATAATACCACAGTTTTAGAAAAAGTACTTCATACCAAAGTTTTTAATACTATAGATTGAGTGCAGTATTTATAATACTGCAGTTTACTTTACAAGGATTTCAGATAGAGTTGTCAAACATCTTTCAGTATATAATACTATAGTATTGCTCAATACTGCAGTATTGCTTCCAAAACTACAAAAAACTATGTTCCCAGTGCCTAAGTTAATTATCAAAATTTAATCAATTTTATAGAAAAAATACCTATCATTTTTATTAAATCGCTATAAAATATTTATTTATTTATATATATATACATTAATGTATTTTTATTTAAACTTGTGTTAAAGTTGGAGAAGATTAATTATATGCAACGGAATGCATAAGTATTAAGCTGCACATGTTGACAGTCATCGATCGCTCTCGATGCATCGGAGATTCCCTTGAGAAATGCTCTCTTTTTGGACACCAGGATCAGATAAATTGTAGATTCTAAGAAATGTTCTAAAAAATTGCAATGCGTTAGGTTTAGGATTTAGTTCTGCTTTTGAAATTTGTTTATGCTGTTAAAAATTTAACAGAAACTAAATCAAATGGGTTTACCAGAACGGCTTTTGCTGTGAAAAAATAGTTTTTTAGTACAAATTTGGAAGCAGCTTAGACCTTATTTTGCTGCTTTTAATTTTCTACTTTCTGATTTTTATTACAAATTAAATAGCATGAATTTAAGGTGTCTTGATTGATCTAACATTATTATGGTTTGTATTGCATTCCACAATTGCATAAGATAATATGTGGTTATCGATTACTTTATGAGATAAACTATGCATTTTTTTATTTATCTAATATATTTTCTAGTTATTTAGTTGCATCAATGTTGAGTGTTTCTTATTTATATATGTATAGAATATTATAACGATGAAAATTATGTAAGTTATAAAAAACAGTCAATTCACAACAGTTTTTTCACAGCAATTTCAACTAAATGATTTTTAGCTTTTTCACAATAAATAACTTACAGCAGTTTTTTCGTAGTAGACAATTCACAGCAGTTTTTTACAGCTTATAGCAGAATGAAAGGTACACTTAGTTAATACTACAGGAATGGCTAAGCAAGCAGGCGCCGGGTGAAGCGGAGCTCAAAAAAGAAGTGAGCAGCTGGGTGGCCCGCGGCGGCAGTCGATTGGTGTTGTCCTGTTCTGTAAGGATAAAGATGACAATGGGTACCCGAAACCCGAAACTCGATGGGTTTTTATCCTATCAAGGTAGATATACGGGTAAAATTGCTCACCCGTAGGTCTATTAATGGGAAAAAAATAGTACCCAACGGGTACGCGGGTATGGGTATGATTTACTAATATCCATACCCGTTACCCGATGGGTACCCATCACCCAATAAGTTATATTTTTGGGAGTTTAAATTATTATTGCTATTGTTGTAGATTAAATCATTGATGTATTATGTTTGAGAGTTTATTTATATATGTAATTTTGATCTTATGATTGAATGATTGATCGATCTATTAGGTGAAACATTGTTTTTGTAGGGATAGATATACAATTGTTATTTATTAGCATATTTTGTTTGTGGTGTTTATTGATGGGTATGGGTACCCGATGGGTATATTTTACCCGCATGGGTATGAGTTTGGGGGAGAAATTATACCCGCATGTATATATGGGTTATCCGACGGGAAGATTTTTTTCTAACGGGTATGGGTTTGAGATAGTCAAACCCGATGGGTATAGACCCATTGCCAACTTTATGTGAGGATGACGACGAAGTGGATTTGATTCGGACATACTGGAAATATGGCCTAGTATGTTTATATTGGCCCAAGTAACGTGAAGCCTTGCTCACATTTGGGTTAATCGGCCCGTACGAAGCAAATCTTACAAACAACTCCTAGCAGCTCAGGCATTTCGAATTATTCATGTGCATGCCCAGGGATTTTAGTTTTAAATCGATCTCGGCTTTTTTTCATGTAGATGAGCTAGAATCTATAAAACTCTTAATAGAGTTAGGATTGTTCTTTGTTTACTGTTTATGGACATATTCGTAGATGTAAATATTTACTCTATGCACATCAAATTCCCGCTGATTGTAATTGCTCAGTTCCCTTGATCGTCCCAGGTCGCGATCGGTTGCGTCATAGCCGTTTGCCGCAGAAGAGGAAGATGACTCTTAGATCAAGACAAAAGAATAAACCGACAATTTTGTAGGGATAAGTTAGCAGAGTAAAAACACAACCGGCCTGAGTTACTCAATCTGCCATGACAATACCACGATTCCACCGTTATACAGAATCAGATCCGGAAAATAGCACCAATTTGTATGCCTCCTTGTGCAACTCAGAATAATGTAGAAAATACATATTTCTATGGATGAAATTCTTTGCTGCATAGGGCATATCAATTGTGTATTAGTAGTGTCTCATAGTACCTTAGCAGAAAGTAGATGCCAACAACAGAACTGCATACACGGATGCATATCAACAAGAGCCAGAAATACCACTGCGGAACTGTCATCTCCAGATAACATGCCCAAGCTAATAAAATCCACAAATCTGAAATGAGATATGATCTAAGCAATTCAGAGAACTGTGTAACTGCTATCTGCACAATCTAGCAACGGTTTTGAATATCCATCCAATGATAGTTTGATATGGCATTTTTTTCCAGTAGATGTAACAGACGAGCAATAAGTTGTAAGATAGTATCTTAAACCAGGTCTGTACTGGATACAACTGATGCCACTATATAGCAGCGATGGCCATTGCGGCGAATTCAATGGATGATGGTAATTACCTGTGAAAGGTGAGAGTTATAATTAATTGTCAAGGATATACAGGCTGCAAGCTACAGCTCAATAGAAATCCATTTACACCCATCCTCCCTTTCTCACCTATGTTATCCCCTAACCATGACAAATCAGATAGGCAAGTTCAACATCAGCCATGTGAGCTATTTTAATAGATTGAGAAAACTGAAGCAAATGTTGGACACAAGAGGTATAGACTGATGGCTAATGATTGCAACGATATAGTGGTATATACAGCTCCCATGAAAACAAACATCAATGGAGTATATGTGATCCAACAACCAAACAAACAAGTCCATGAATGATATAACATCATAAACAGGACAAACGAATATATATACCCCATAGATGATTGAAGCTGGAATTAAAAGAAACAAGGTTTAAAGAGAACTGAAATAATAGCCAGCACATCTTATAGGGTTCTACCCAACATTAGAAGTAAAATATTTTGGTATAGGCACACTCAATCCCTGAAAACATGACACCCATATTCTTGTGACAATTTTATTCTCATCATTTCTCAAAACAGTCATAGAGGCCCACCCAAGGATCAAAGCTACAAGCACCATTTCAACTGAGGCATACACAAATGTCTTTTATTCCTGAGGGGGGGGGCATGGGCATGGCACACTAACAACAGGTGGAAATTATGGTTTTGGTACCACATGCACTTGCATGGCATTATCCATACTTATCAAGGCGTCGCTACAGCGTCGCTTAGGCGTCGCTTTAGCGATAAGGCGGTCGGCGGGGGTAAGGCGTCCCGACGCCTTACCCCCAAGGTGCTCGCCGGGCGCAGAGAGGGCTGGGGGCGGCGCAGATCCGGTGCAGGGAGGCCAGATTTGGCGCGGAGTGGTGCGCAGCGAGCCGGGCGTGGCGTACATCGAGCGCGGCGAGGTCCTGTGCGGCGCGGAGGGCGGGAGCAGCTGGACGAGAGCACGGCGAGCTCCTGTGGGCGGCGCACGGCGAGCTCCTGTGGGCGGCGCACGACGAGGCCCTGTGCGGCGTGGAGAGGCTGGGTGCGAGCTTCGTGCAGGGAGGCCATGTGCAGAGCAGAAGAGAGGGGAGAGGAGGGGAAGAGAGGAAGAAGGCGGCGGCTGGTAGGAGAGGATGAAAAAAGCCTAGGGATGGGAGGGAAGTTAGGGTTTAGAGATGAAAAATAATCCAATGGGCCTTAAGTGGGCTGCTGGATCAAAATTGTATAAATTAATAATTAAATTGAACTCTAAATATATCATTAAATATAATTTAAATGTATTATTATAATTTTAATTATGTATATTTAAATTTATAAGACATATAAAGTGAAAATATTGCAATTTGATAGTATATTACTATTTTTATATTGCTATCTTGCTATTCCTATTTAAAATTTATTACTTATCTATCAATATTTTTTTCTAAATCATGTATTTTCTGTGGGCGTAAGGCGTCGCCTCGCCTTACGCCTTACCGCTTAGGCGGTAAGGCGGTACTCCACCGCCTCGCCTCGCCTTAGCGCCTTAATAACTATGGCATTATCCTTCAACATTTAACATTTTGTTCTTCCTTTCTTCAATTATGACCTCTACCTCAGTCAGCAGCCTTTCGGCTTCCTCTAGATCATTGAGTCCCGCCTCATCACGCCCATGTAGTACCACATCCATCATTCGCTCTCCGCTCTCCCTCATTTTTGCCTCCCGCAACAGCTCACTCTGACTTGAGGCTCGCACTAACTCATCTTTCAACTCTCTTTCTCTATGTTCTAGTTCACGAATTACTGCATCCGTCCCACCCTCAACTTGGGTTGAGCTGCTCACAGTGCTATTGTTTGGACCATGATCAGCAAGGAAGCGATTGGCCACAGCACTGACAGATGGGTAGCCAAAAGAGAAAAGCCTGCCACGGGGTGAGAAAAAAACAGCAGCCACCCTTGCACCACAAAGGATAGCCAGCTCTTTAGCCTTGTTGAAGATGGTAGTGCGGCGCTTGGAAAAGCATGAATCTCGTGCCCTCTTGTTCCCAATACTCTTGATCTCAATCTTTTTCCTACTCATGCGTGGTCTACACTTCACCATCTCCTAGTTGATAGCTTCTCACACAGCTTGAGTCAAACAATGATGTGCAGCGATTGTACATGGTGAGTGAAGATACATGGAGGGTTATATATAGATGAAAAGTGAAGGATGGATTTGGATAGATCCACATTGGTGAGTTCTGGATAGATAACAAAAAAACATATTTGGCAGTTGGAACTATTAGTTAGAAGGTTTTTACTCCATGCATTTACGAGATTCTAGAAATTCAAGAGTGAAGATGGACGGAATTGTTGATTTGTTGCTATCTATGGTTAGGATTATTTTATAGATCCGTATTGATTAGTTTTGGATAGGAAACAATTAAAACATATTTAGAATTATTAGTTAGATGGGTTTATATATATATATTACAGTCAAAAGAAAAAAAACAAGATTGATGGAGTTGTTGCTGTCTAAGGTTAGGAATTTTGAATAGATATGTATTGATGAATTTTGGATATTTAACAGTTAAAACATGTACATAGCAAAATTTAGGATCAACATTAGTGCCAAAAGAAATAATTAAGATTGACGGAGTGGTTGCTATCTACGGTTCAGAATTTTGGATAGATTTGTATTGGTGAGTTATGGATAGATAACAATGAAAACATATTTTGAACAATAATGTTTTACTGCATGCATTTACACGATATTTAGCAAAAAATCAAGATTGATTTACTGCCAAATGAAAAAATATTGATGGAGATGTTGCTATTTAGGGTTATGAATGGATGAATCAGAAGCTATTGATGTCAATGCATGATGAAACATACATTTGATGTACACGTTACCTCATTTGCATTTTGCAGCATCCATAAGCAATCAACTTCTTGTATTTTAGTCTTGGGTTAACCCATTGAAGTTATGAGCCATTAAAGACATCTTTGGGATTTGTGTATTTTTTCCAGCCTTCAAATAAGTCCTCCATTTCTAAAACAAATGCATATTAGATCTACCTATTCTATTCTATATAGCAAGGCAGTAACACCCAAGCATTTACTGACTGAAAGAGCACATTCAAGATATTTAGAAGAAACTTAGTCAAATTTTGAGGCCTATTTGTGGACTGTGGTGCGGATAAATCACGGAAAGTAACATACTTCCTCATTGTTGATTTTACTAAAAAAACCATCACAAACAATACAAGATAAGGTGCACACTGGACACTTACGAGCATGCAAATGAAATGGGCTTGAAAGACTAGATAGTGGCTCCTATGTGTAGTTTGACTGTAGTATATGCACAATAAAATGGGACAGAAGTCCTAGATGAGCTCCAGAAGCAGCTAAACATTGCATATTTGCATGACACATCATAGTCAATAAAATGGCCTACCAAATATTGATTATATGTAAGTTACCAAGACTAGGATGGCCACACCATACCATAATTTCTATTCAGTAGTCAGGAAGTACTAATTGATGTAGCTTGCAATGTCCATAAATTATGATGGTGCTTCGTCTAAACCCTCCCCTAGTACCGCAGTTTTAGTATCCCATGCATATACAACTACACTGCCAACTGCCAAGAATAAAATATCATTAAAAAGATTACTCATATCTGCAAGGAGCAAACGTTCTTGTTAATATCAAAATGTTGTAAGACTACAGAGTATTTAGGCATTTGTAATGTTTTACATAACTCAACTAGATACAGTAACTACTATTTCAGTTCTCCATAGTCCTTGGCTCACATTTACCAGTACATTGATGCATTATAATATGTATCTCTTGTTGATTTGGTTACAGCATCACATTGTAATGTTCGTGGATCAGTGGATGTTTATCTCCACTGAATCCATATAACTATATAAGAGACACATGTTCATAATATGCACATATGATACAAGCCAATTTTTAATAGATGCCGAAGCCCGATGGGGTCAGCCTTGAAGGCAAATGAGTACCATGGCCCAAATACTGTGGCCAAGCATGTACTAGCAGTGATAATAGTACAATAATGGTATGGGTCTGAGGTGCTCTGCATGTGTATGCAACCAACATGGGGTATTCTTCTCTACAAAGTTTGGCAGTTTGCCTACGGTCTTGCAGTGGCAATCAATAGCTAATAGACAAGATGAAAAGTTCAAGTTTTTTTAAAATATGAATTCATAAGGAATAGATACGAACAAAACTTCCTAGAATTTTTGTATATCCCATAAAAGCACTCACCAAATATTTGAAAGCCGAATTTACTTCTAAGCAGGGGGTAGTCCATATAGGCCCACGACTACCCCAGATTTTGGTCTAGACTATTGAGGTACCCCTCACCAGCCCAATAGACCAACTGCCCAACTGACTGAGTACAGAGAGAGCCAGGGGCACTCATGCATCGCCACTGCACCTACCCGGCTGCCCTCGTCTTCCCTCCTTGTCTCTCCAGCCCCCTTGGCAGCACCCCTACATGCATGTGCCCACCCCCGGTGCCCGCCGACCGCCATTCACGTTGCCAATCAGCCATCGCCTGCTAGGCTTGGCACCTTGGCGAAGCCCCCTGGCTGTGTGAGGCTGCGCCTGCCCCCCCCGGTCCCCAGCTCTCTGACCTCTCAGCGAGCCCATGGTGGCACAGTACCCAGTCGACCAGCCCCCTCGATGATGCCCCCCTGCACAACTGCAGCTGCCCCCCAGTACCTTCCATTGCTGCACTATGTGTTGCCCTCTGTTGGCCTGTTTGCACCAACCGCTAGGATTGCCAGACCGTACTGACCCACCGGATCATCAGATCATTCAATGCGTTGTAGAATGGCCTTGGTGTCAAGTACCCTTGCCCTTCTGCTCCACCAATTGATGTTTATGAACTACTACTCTTGACTAATACAATGTAATTTCCTATTTCCAATTGTAGTACAACACTGTTAGGGTCTTGATCCATAAAAGGGAATAGAGGTATCAATCTTCTATTCATGTAAGAACTTTCCAAATTTCCACTATGAAAAAATATATCTACTTTCCTATTTAAACATTTTTGTTGTATTCTGTGCATATTTTGAACTTAATTGTTGATTTTAGATATTTTACAATGTTATGACATATTATTGCTATATTTATACGTGTATGTTGAATTTGTGATGCTATAAAAATTTAGAGTGCAGAGTAATTAAGCACACCCAGAAAAAAATTCCTAGCTATGCCATTGCTTCAAAGGATTTAGAACAACAGCCTTTAGTTCCAAGCAAGTTAGGTAGGCTGATGATATTCAACAACAACAACAAAACCTTTCAATCCTAAGCAAGTTGGGGTAGGCTAGAGTTGGAACCCAACAGAAGACATTAATCCATGCTGATATTCAAGTATTCAACAGCATCCCTAATTACAAATTTCCACTTGTCCAGTAAATGTAAAATGTAATGCACATAAAAATGTTTTTCCCATCCTTACATTGCAGATATTGAAGTACAACAATAAAATTAGACCACGCCTAACCAACTCATTAGTAACCGCAAGAACTGTTCCTTATGCAGCATGCACAGGTAGAAAGAAGACATATGTTCAGGAAGCTTCCACCATAGATGCATAGATAATCTCATCAATGCAGATCTATCAGATTCATCAATTATTGAAGGATTGGAGGATCAAATGGCAGATTTACACAAATGAGTTACTAGAATGCAAATAAAAGGATGTTCGAGGAAGGATGATCAAACATTTGCTTAGAGAACCCTTTGATCATTAAGTACTAAGTAGAGACACAAACATGTTACTGCAAAGCAAAACTAATAATTTGTTTGAGATTTTACATCGAAGCAGCAATTGATAATTCACCATTAAGAAGAAATAGATATTACCTAGCACATAGAAGAACTCTTGGTAGACAAATACAAGCTCCTCAATAAATAAAACAATCAGTACTCGCGGGCCTCTGGGTCTCCAATGTATTCCGCAATCTGGTCGTATTTCACACGTATTATGTCCTTTGTGTCGGCTAGCTCCACCACTCCAGTCTCTTCCTTTGAATTCTTCTCTACAAGGTAGCCACACATCCCCTTGTGCTCCCCATCAAGCAAAAGCACCAACCCATTTGTGTGTGGCAGGACTGTTTCAAGCATACTCTGCTCCACCCCCTGCACCAGCTCGAATCGATCATCCATGATTATGTCACATGTTGTTGGCCCCACCACATCTAGAACTCTCCCTTTCTTCAGGTACAGTCTCTTGCTCAACCTCTCGCTAACCACCCTAACCCTGATATCGCTATGTAACCACCAAACCTTGTGACCACCACCACTACCAGTTTTAACTTCTCGGGCATTCCGGGAATGTCTATACTTCTCTTGGACCTCTCTCTCTGCCCTCTGCTCACCAGATTTCTTCTGCCGAGCACTCGAGTCTCTATCCTCTGTTCTACCTCTACTGTCATGATCCCTCTTCTTCGCATTCCCATTCTGGGTCTCTTTCTTCCCACCAACTATCCATTCACCAGTGCGAGTCTTCTTAGGGTCAGACTCAGAAGGATTGTAACCTAATCCCTGTGTGCCGGCGCGGCGGTCATACTCAACAACCTTGGTATCCCCCTTATTGTTCCTGCCGATACCTTTACCTTCCGACCAGCCGTAGCCAGCGAGTAGCGCAGCACCAAATCCCTCAACAGGCACCTCACGGAACTCGTCTAAACCACGGTGATCGGGGAGGGTGGCCATGTCCTCCTTGTACCTCCGCAGCATAAGGTCGCCACTGGGGACATCAGCGGCAGGAGGAGGCAGTGTCTTGTCCGTCTCCGTCGCGGCTGCCTTCTCCGATTCCGTCGCGGCGTTGCGAACGGTGAGGCCATAGGCGATGTGGGAGGAGGGGTTGTCGGGAGCGGTGGACGTGTCGAGCACGAAGGAGGGTCCGCCGGCGGCGGATGCGGCAAGGGCGGCCTCCTCCTCGGGGGTGGGGAGGGAGGAGGGCTTGCGGGAGCGATGGTTGAGGAAGTGGCCCGAGTTTTGGAGCGGCGCGATGACGGCCGGCGCGCCCGCGGTGGTTAGGGTTTTGGAGGGGTCGAACTCGGTGACGAACTGCGGGGCAGGCGCGCGCGCGGAGGCCGAGTGCTCGCCATCCTCGGATACGGACGCGCTGGCGGCGGGGCGCGACGCCGGCCTGGGCGGGCGGGCCTTGGAGGGGATGGAGAAGGACAGCTTCTTCTCCTTCTCCATGACGGCGGCGTCAGCGGCTATCGATTTGGGGGAAAGCGAGGAGAAATCGAGCGCTTGTGACGGACGGGGTCACGGGGTTGACGGGGAAGAAGAATAGTCTCGTGGACTCCTCGTGTTATTCGGAGGCAGGGTAGATGGGCCTTATTGGGCCGGCCCTTATATTGGGCCCTATGGGATATTAATCTCTTGGGCCTGCTGGTTCGTCGCCACACTCAGCTCGGTGATTTTGCCCCCATATTCTCCCTTTTCCCTTCGAAATTCTGGCAACCATTTGATGAAATAAATTTGGGTTGCCACAATTTAGTAGAAGAAAACAATGTTGCAAAGCGTGAGTATCTACTCGTTTGATACGAGACCTATTTAGGTTATCGATTATTGATTCGGCTTTTCTAACTATCTTTTTGGCAAGGAAGATGGGTCAACCAGTTTTTAAAAGCTCTAGCTTTTTCGTAGTACTGAAAGTTGCGAACTCCAATTTTTACGTCTTTTTAGTTCAACTTTAAACGAAAATTACCCACTACATTATTATAATATATCAATTTATGTAAAATTTAAAAAGATGGAATTTTGGTAAAATCTATTATTTTAGTGTAATTAAAAAATGTATAATTTTAACATAAGCATTATAAAAATTCATGATTATAATAATTACATGCAAAATTGGATATTAATAATGTAACCAAACATCATGAGCTACCAAAAACATAAATCCACAGTTATTTCAAGCAAATAATTTTCAACTTTTCTATAGCTCACAGCTCACAACAGATCTTCTACTGCTCACAACAGCTTTTTTACAATCTACGGTCCAACCAAACACACCCTTCAATTCTAAGATGCAACCGTTGAGTACATAGATAGTAAAAACCTAGAGATGTTGATGCCTTCTCACTTCTAGATATTAATTCATTTGTAAATTATGTAGCTACCGAGTTTTATAGTGTGACAAGAAAGAGTTGGAGATTCCGTAAAGAAGCTGGGGCTGCTAGAACCGTCCCCAAACAGGGTCATAAGCAGTAATCAGATTACAGATTTTTTTGCTGAATATTTATAAGCTAGTAAAAACGAGTCGATTCTACCCGTCAGCGAGGGAACAAGTCTCCATATTTTGCTTAAAATTTTACAATAAAATGACGATAGGCGAACGTAGCAGTGAAAAGGAAGGCAGCCGTCGACATTGGTCGCGAACGGTCAGTCAAAGCGCGCGTAATCAGCATTTCCTGAATATTGTAAGCAATCAGAACTCAGAAGCGTCACACACACACACACACACACAGCTGCAGTATTCATAAACAATCGCGTGCACTCAAGTCAGAACGGTGACAGGGTCCACGGCCTCGTAGATCCTCTTTTCTTAACATAACACGCAATTAATGGAAATGATTTTACTGAGGCTTACTGAGATAAACTCCAGTTTAAACAGTGGTAAACTCCAGCCCAATAGTAGGATATATTGCGTGTTGCACCAAGAAAATCTGGACTCTGAAGAGAGAGTGAAAGAGTTCTTTTTTCACATCAGTGAATGCAATCTTGCATTACCAAAAAGTTGGTAAGTAAAAGTTCAGTTGGATAAATGCACATCTGATGTATCCTTTTTCGGTCTTTAGTTGAACATTGTGCAATCATGCACCTTCAGTTTCTCTGAAAACGCATGGCAACATCACCACTTTTATATGCACATGGTTGTAAAGTCCTGCTCCTGCACACTCGGACTGGCTCTGAAAGTGACAAGATGCTCGTATTATTATCTTTGAGCTTGCTTCCAATGCACGAAGGGTTCATCGATTTGGAGCTTGACCAGAGACCCATTCCAGTTCGTTGGCCTGGTCGCCCCTACCTAATCATTCTCAAGAGGGAGGCTCAGGCTCAGCTCGAGGCTAGCTGCATGCAGCTGACATCTTCTTGCAGACCTGTTCATAAAATAAGCATCGACTTTTTCTTTCAGACATTGCACGAGGGAAAAACAAAACAACTTTGCTCAAGAAAGAAGGCTGGGATTCCGAGTCAAACACTCTGATCATCGAAAAACGAATTGTAGCCTACAGGGCCAAATACTATGCGACAAGTACATTTACTGTCATTTCGCACACATTTACTCTGATCAGAAGCAGGTTCTTTGCAGTCCTTGCATCAGGTGCTGTACTGCTGTAGTGAGTATATATTACTACTGTCCTGGCATTTAGGGGGCTCAATTCCTAACCAGATGAGACATCAGGTGAATGTTCCAACCACTTCTACTCAAGCAAAGGAAGGAAGGAAGGATTGATTGATGACAACAAGAAGGAACAGAACAGAACAAAACAAAACAATTCTGAGAGAGGAAGCCTCCAAGAACAGGATTGCAAAAAGCAGTCAGTTGTTACGTCCTTGCTTGATCACTAGACATGTCCTGAAGACCTGAACCACTACGTCCTCCTCACTGGCTCGTTGCTGGTTTGTCCCATTCACCTTTTCTGACACCATTCTCATCTGCCAAATGGTGACACTGCAACTTCAGACGCTACTAACCTCGACATGCTTAAGCGAGATCAGAGGTACAAACTAATCATAGGCTCAAAAGTAAGTACAATTGTCTAATCCGAAGGTTTAGTTTCACAACATCTGAAGTGGATGCACGGTGATAAGGAAGCTGCTATCGAATCCTTATTGAAAACTAAAAGGAGAGACGAACTCTGAAGTTTCTTGGATAAAATTCAGAATGGTATCAGAGGCTTATCTAATACTAAGCATGAAAAAAAATGCATCTTTCTTTAATCATTATGTGCATTGTACAACGAACAAAAACAAAAGGTGAACTAAGGAATGGTTTGTTTTTCTTTTTACAGATTTCCCGACGAGTATCATACAACACTATGGCAGAGGCTTGATTTCCATTGAGACTGCCTCGTCTCCACCCATGCCAAGAATCTGTAGACCTTGCCGAAGACGCTCAGGAACACCAGCCCGGCGACGAGGCTGTATGACAGCACCGCGACGGCGCCGCCATCGGCGGCCACCCAGCCGACGAGGTAGACCGCGTCGGCCGCCACAAACAGCCAGCCCGCGCCCTCTAGTGCTGACCGCGTCCACGCGCTGAGCCGCTCCTCGCCGTAAATCCGGCACACCATCCGCGAGCACAGCGCGAAGATGATCGCCAGAGCCGTCTTGGACAGGCCGCGGTACCGCACCGCCGTGCCACCGACGACCAGCGGCTCCATCCGGCAGAGGCAGGACGCGCACTCGCCGGAGAACTGCGACCACCGGAGCGCCTCCAGCCCGGTGTAGTACGGGAGCACGACGGCGTCCAGGTACAGGCTGGCGTGCAGCACGCCGGACACGGTGGATGCCTCCAGCACCGCGTAGCGGATGTCCCCGTCGGCCTCGTTACGGAACGCGAGCGCCGACGCCTGCAGCAGCAGCAGCAATGCCGGGCCGAGCTGCGCGAGCGGGAACACGGCGCTGATCCGCTGCCCCTTGGCGAGCGCGAGCAGCACCAGCGGGAGCAATAAGGGCCCCGACGGGAGCAGGTACTTCCTCTTGATGCCCCTGATCCCGGTAGCGTTGCTCCTCACGAGGTCGAGGACCGTGAACGCGAGCGTGGAGATGAAGCAGTACGCGGCGAAGGCGGCGACGAGCACGCCGACGGCGGCGTGGTAGTCCCCCGGGTACTCGCTGTCGCAGTAGTAGTGGTAGGGGCAGGTGACGAAGTCCGTCGTCTCCTCGAGCTGCCACCTCGTGCACTTGAGTATCTTCCTCGTAACGGCGTCGCCGCCGTCCTGACCCGTCCACGCCGACCGGCCAGCTCCAAGAAGCGGTGAGAACATCTGGCCATACGCCATAACTTCAGCACTTCAGCTGCCTCTTCTTCCTCTTCCTCCTCTGCTTCTTGTCCTGTCAGCTATATGATGCATGCCTGCATTTGGTGGCTAATGATGTCTTGCTTTGAGAGGCGGCTCTCCTCCCTCACCACCCTCCTCTTCTTCCTCCTCCTTGCTCTCCTTGGATGTTGGTGTGCTGCTCTTGTTGCTTGTGGAAGGAGCCAAGGAGGGATGGAGTTGGAATTGGACAGGGAAAGGTTAACTGGAGTCTCAAGGACAAATTGCCATTCTAGCCCTTGTTCTGAAACTCTGAAACAATGTGCATTACCACCCTTGAGTTTTGGTCTTTGATCATTAGCCTGCTTAGTTAATTGGAGAGGTGCAGGGGTGTTTTGGTCACATGGTGTTTATGGTTTGCTGTCATGGTGGTTGGATGTGAGGGTTGAGGGATTGTTTGACTTTGTTTGCAGTACTGGATTGGTAGGGCAGCAATGGAGGAGACAAGAGAAGGAAGGATTTGTTTTGCAGAACCCAAGCTGTTAGTTAAAGTTTGTTGAGGATTTGGTGAGGAGGAACTAATTAATATCCCTTTGCTTTGTTGATTTATTCATGATTGGACCCTGCATGATTAGCATCTAACTAGCTTAGCTAGTCTTCTTGAATGAATGCATGCTCAGCTTCTGGTTATTCTGTTTCCAAAAGGTTTATACTGACAGGGAAATGATGGCATTATGATTTGGATTCCAAGGCAATCATCAGGGTAAAAGAAAATCATTCACCATGAGGAATTGAGGACTGAGGATTCCTTTTGTTTAGGGCTTGGTCTATGGGGAATTATTTGGTAGGTAGTTTGCTCAAGGCCAGGTAGGCCATGATCCTGTAGGAATGAGAGGGAGAGTTTGTGGTATCTCAGTCTCTGATGTTTGTGCTGTTCATGTCTCTTCTGACTTCTGAGATGCTGTTGCTAGTAGCACAAACCATGACTCTGTGTTTTATAATCCAACTAGAATTTTATGCTCTTTAGGGAGTGCTTAATGTACTATGATATTTGCATATGGCCAACTGCTCAATTGGAAACAATGATATGAAATGGATATGTGCATGCATCATGTGGGGGAGTAGTACTGCTTCTTTATGTGTTTTGTGCCCCCCTAAGTTTTGCTGTTCTTCTGCTCATCTTCTTGCCCAACATGTGTTGACACACAGAGGAAACGGACAGGAAGCGGCATGGCAACTGCTCAAGCCTCAAGATATTGAGCATGCTTTAGGGAGATAGTCTGCAAAGCGAACAAGCAACCGATCAGTTTCAGGAACTTCCTTGGTATGTGCATAATTTGAGAAAACACCAAGCAACTGTAAAATCTTGATGTTGAAACCAGTGGACTGTGGCAACCAATAAGAATATCCTTTGAAAATGACTGCACAAAACATCGTGAAAAATGTTTCTTGCAGAGAGTACATCATGTTGGACCGTGAAACTGAGAATGTTTCAGCATCCGAAACGTCGGCCATCACGTACGAAGGTTAGCTCCTTCTAGTTCATCATTGATTTGACCAAGCCTGCCTGCCTGCCTGCCTGCATCATGCTGCAGTGACAGGAAATGATTACAAGCTGTATGCAATGCGTCAAAACGTGTAGCTGCAACTTTCACAAGTTAATATTTGCTGCAACAAGACCGCCCTTTCGGACCAATGCTGCCAGATATCAACCCATCCGAAGTCACGACATTATGGGTGGTATGTGCCAAATTTGTTTATGAGCACTAACAGCTGATGTGTGCGTCTTTATTAATATTAATACAACAACTAACAGCTTACAATGCGTGTCTCTTCAACAGCCGTAGGTTGTCATCGTCTCCAAGAAACAGTGGGTCAATCTGGGATAAAAATGGCGCAATTGTTATTGTGAAGTGGTAATTCAGCCAAAAAAAAGAAAGAGAAGACAGAGTCAGAGAAGGGATGTGGCATGTGGCCGGCAGCCAGCCACGCTCCCTCTAAGTTTTGTTGACCTACTCAGTCTACTGAGTTGACACAGATCACAAATCCCCTTCCTTAAGTCGTTCGATTTGATGGACTAGCTAATCCTAAGACCATTTATTTGATCCTGGCAACAACCAAACTCTTTCTTGTTCTTAGGCTGTCACCATACTATTCCTCGTGAGCCGTGTCCACAGCACCGATAGAAATCTAGATGAGATCTTTGAACGGACACGAATCAATAACACGATGAATCCACGGGCAAGAATTGAGCCCTGAAAGATGCATCCACTCCGTGCATTGTGGGAGCAGGTAAATCTAAAGGTATATGTACTAGTATAGCTTCCCTCCAACCTCAACCTCCAATCAGGCATGCTGATCTAACAGATGAAAGCAACCCTGGTAGAAGAGGCTGAACCAAAGTAGAGGTTCGATGGAGAACTCATGGACTAGTAAGAGCCATACTAAGCTTTGGGCCTGCAGATGGAGACAGGAGGGACAAAGAAAGAATATGTCACTTAGCTGATGTCTCCAGCATGTACAGTCTATATGAAATGTAAGCAGCTCTGGTCCATGGATGATGAAGTAATGAGGTGACTGAACCTATAAATATGCACAACCCTGCACCAAAAGTCTAAAGGGCAAATCTACGATGGAATTTCTGATCTCATTGTTGATAAGAGGTGATCGAGGTCCAGAAGTGGCCTGATCATTGGGGCCGAGTTACAAACATGATCATGCACAAGTTGACCATTTACCTGGAAAGTGTCTCACAAATATGGTCCTCTTTTCGGAGCTCAGCCGTGCAGGTAGTCCATATCACTTTTGAATGTGATTGAAGAAATACAGCTTTTCGGGACAGAGAATAGATTGCTCTTAATTCTACAGGTCAACCGTAGAATTGTTCAATAAACGGGACCTGTACAAGAAATCCTTAAGGATGGCAATCGTTAAGCTTTATGATAGCAAACAAAAAGAAATCCTTTATGCAAATGTACAAATAATTTATGACAGCAAATGATAAACTATCAATGAATTTAGGAATATCCCTTCAAAACCTTCTTAAAAACAGATCTCTACTAATATAAAACACAAGTTTCGTCCGTCCACTCCTCACTCACCCAGGAGAGAAAGCAGGATGTACGGCCTAGCAAGCGCAGATGGATGGTTCCATAGACCAATTGCACCCACTCGTCTTTTAATAACCAATTCCCCACTCGCCATCCTCTGAACTATCAAGCTGGGACTAAACTCCCGCACGTAGGAGAGTAACCAACATCTTACACTCACCTCGCACTCGCACTCCCATGTGCATTTTTTGGCCCAGATCAGCTCATTGGCCCATCGCCTAGCTTCCTGTTGCGCCACATAGCTTCCTCACGCGGGTGCTTACAACCTTAGCCTAGTCAAAGCTCCCACACCACCTGCTATTATTGCCCCTCCAGCGCGGCTGGCATGGCCGCCCTGTAGCCTATTGGAGGCTAGAGCTCCCGCACTACCAGACATGACCACGCCCTCTCACACCGCTGGTCGTGTCAGTCCCACACGGTCGGCGCTTCCGTGCCGCCTGCTGTGGCCACGTTGCAACCTGCTACAAGCACACGCGCCACCCGCTATGGCCAAGTCATGGGTTACCGCAAACACATGCAACGTAGCTAGAAACCGCAGAGAAGACAATGACTAAGGCGCAGGAGAGACTGACGTCATATCTAAATCACAAGTTGCCGCCAACCGAGAGGGTCCCTAATCCATCGCCGCTAGAAAATAAGGCTCTAGCGCCCACGCCACAGCTTATCATCATAGGGGCCAACATTTGGTCAGCCCTGCTCATAGAGCCTATGTCTGGGTTTAAAGAAAGTCCCCGCTCCATCGTCTTACACCCAAGCAAAAGATGGTACATTCTATTAATTTTTCAATTTTAGGAGAAATAGCACAAAATTGTGTTTATTTTATTTACAAAATTGAAGAAGCAGGAAAACCTAATTCAAAGCATTAGGAAATCATCTGCAATAATGCTTAGGTTCCATACCAGTATTGTGGTCTCGAGCCAACATAAGAGAAATCTTAGATGTCTTGAGTTATGTCTTGTTAATGACCAACTTGTTATTATCAAATATGCTTAACGAGTTGTTTAATGTATATCATCGTTGTGCTAATCATAAACAAAGAGAATAGCAATGACAAGTTATTTGTGGTTTTAATCATATTTCATTTTTTTGTCAAATTTAATGTTAATTTGGAAAAGACAACAAAAATATATTATTATCTACTTTATCATTATTATTACCATTCTTGTCAATTGTCATCTGAATTTTAAAATTTGACCCCTACTTAACTATACATGTTTAATTATTATTGTTTTTAATAAAAATTGATCTTCTCTTGAGTTGGATTGTTTTCTTGCATTCATACATGAGGTAAGTGTAAATCTAAAGTGTACTCTTGTATTGATGTCATATTTAACTAGTCTTCTATGCTTTCTCCACTTATTTTTTCCAGTTATATTATCGTACTTTATTGATTATTTATTAATTTCTTTCTTTGGGGGGAACATAAAAATATAGAGTATTTTAATTATCTTTTCCGTACATGGTCTTTTTCATGTGTTTGTACTGAAATTCATAAATTAAATAAGAGATTATAAGTTAAAAACTAAATAATTACCTTTAGTTTGCCTTACATCATAAGGAGGTAACACAATAATTAAATAAGCATATCCATCTAAAAGTAGTGTATCACTAGTAACTCCTCCGATTTACAAGTTACACACTTATGGATGTAAGGCTATTAATTATTATCTATTTAGAGTAGGGATGGCAACAGGTCTGAAACATGTGCTTGCGAAACCCACGGGTTTCAAACCAAACCCATGCTCGAACCCGCTAGGTACCCAAAATTTGATAGGAAACCTGTGGATTTAGCAGACCAACAACTTGGGCGAAGGTGGCTTAGTGACTCGACGACGCGTGACGGGATTGCAGATCGACGACGGGCAACGATCGATCAACCATGAGCGAAGCCTCCTACAACACCCATCTCGACGACGACAATGAGGCCTGCCTGGATCGGAGGCACGCCGCAGAGTCTACGGTGGTGCTTGAGAAGTCCTTCGCTTCGGTGTTGCTTGAGTCACGACTCACAAGATGCTCACGCAAGCAACGAGCGGTGCTACCTCTTGGGCAGAACGGCACCTAGTGCCAACCGGTGTGTGGCGAAGTAGTACCCTAGCAGCGGTGGCGCAACAGAGTGTGTAGAAGAGTGCCAACAAATCCACCACCCTTGCCATAAAAATAAAATCTACAACCTAGTGCTATTGGATTTGTGGGTTGGTGCGATGGTGGCCCATGAAAATGAAGAAAGGGAATTTGCTATTAGGTTAAGTCTTAGGCCGAATTTAAAAAAAAATCAAGTAAACCCACAGGAACCCGCGGTAAACCCATGTCCAACCCGACACTAAACATGCATAATTTTAAACCCAAACCAGGTATCGAGTCGAGTACCCGCGGTTACCCGAACCTACGAGCAAAATTTTCATCCCTAATTCGGAGGCTTGAACTAGACTTAATTAAATACTTCACATAACAGGAGCCCTTTGAGGCTCATTGAACTCGTTGTGTAATTAGTAATTATGCCAACACTAATAATAACAAGTTGGTCATTAACAGGGCATAACTCAAGACACCTAAGTTTAAGTTTTCTCTTATGTTGGCTCAAGACCATGATATTGGAACCTAAGCACTATTGCAAACGATTTTCTCACACTGTAAATTAGGTTTTCATACTCCTTTGTTTTTATAAACAGAATAAACAGAAGTTTCCATACTACTTCTCCTAAAATTGAAAAATCAATAGGAAGTACTGATCTTTCACTTGGGTATTTTCTCCACTGTCTCCAACCACGTTAGTGATGAGTAAGACGACGAAGTAAGGACTTTCTTCAACCAATGCTTGGGATCTAGGAGCAGGGCCAACCAGATATTAACCCCTGAGATGATAAGCAGCGACCTTGTCGCTGACTACAACATGGGCGCTTGAGCCTTATTTTCTAACTGCAATGGATTGGGGCCCTCTCGGTTGGCGACGACTTACGACATAGATATGACGTCAGCCTCTCCTACGTCTCAGTCAGCTTCTTCTCTGCGTTGTCTAGCTGCGATGTGGGTGCTTGTGGTAGGCCATGGCGCGGCCACGGCGAGCGACGTTAGATCTCCAACCTCTGGCATGTCGCGAGGTGGCCACGTCGGAAGGACAGCAATGGCAAGTAGCATTGGGCGACTCGGGAGCTCCGACTAGGCTAGGGTTGCAAGCATCCACACGAGGAAGCTAGACAGCGTGGCAAGAAGCTGGGTTACGAGCCAATGGGCTAATTTAGGTTGAAACCCGCACAAGGGAGTGCAAGGCGCATATAATATGTTAGTTACTCTCCTACATCTAGGAGTTTAGTCCTACCTTGGCAACTCAGGCGGATGACGAGTGGGGAATTAGCTATAAAAACATGAGTGGGTGCAACAGGCCTATGGAACCATCCGTTTGCGCCTGTTGGGGCACATGGCCTACTTTCTCCACTAGGTGAGGGAGGGAGGGAAGAGCGGACGAACAAAACCCGCACTGGGGATAATATATGCCAAATCAATCCATCTCATAGCAATTGAATAACTCCAAATGATCTTTTCTAACAAGATTTTTCAGTCACATTACTGGGGATAATACACTACATTAATCAACCGTTGATGGAGCAGTACACAAGGTTCCCATTAGATTTTAATCAAATGTAATGAAAATATCCTACTCAATATTATGTGTATATATACACATGTGCTCACTGCTACATATTCAGAAGGTGGCATAATAAACAGTGTCATGTATTGCATTTAAATAGTCCACAGAAGCAAGATGTCAAGATCAACAACTTGCTGAAATTTGTACCATCAAAAGATCAATCAAGCAGGAAAATATACAAGAAGGAAAACATTGAACAGTTTAAACTAGCAAAATAGACGAGCTATCATGTACCTCTTTTGGGTTCTGGTCTGAAACTTGTGTGGAGAAGGATGTTGAATGCTAACTAAAGAAGAAAATACTTTGTGGCATTCATAGTGAGTTGTGAAAGGACTCGAAGGATTCGACTTGATCATGTACCACCTTGAATTTATTAAATACAAGGTTCTGGAAGGTTTGCCAAAAGAAAACTCGCTCAGGATTAAATAGCGGCAATAAATAAATACAGGAAAAAACATAGTGACACATTGTTGGTCAAAATACAACATCAAAGGACATGGAAATCAGAAATTATTAAGTGTGTGAAAATTAACAAGGTTGTGATGAGACCAGATAGATGAGAAACCATTCTCTGTAAATATGAACCATATTCGATGTCTATTGAGTCTTGGCCTGAGGTTCAATGCCTTTGATCAGTAATCAAGAATTCTTTAGAGATGCAAACAACACAAGATTTATTAATGTCTTTCTAATTTTGAGTGGTAATATGCTATCATTTTGCAACTTTAATCATTTCATTCTAGTATGATCAATGTATGAAGAGTATGCTACTATGCTTGTTGTAGTATTGCAATGCAGTGTATTCTGAAGTAATGTTCTCTGAACCACTGTGTGGAAGTAAATTAAGAAACATCTGATTAAATTGAAAATGCTGAATCAGTTTAAGACAAATTATGGCATAAAATATGCACAATATTTAAAACAGAATATGGAATTCTCACCTAGATTATGCTAAAAAGTTAACCAAAAAAAGCTTGAGCGACAGAAATACTGGCAGGCTGTAGTTCTTTTGGTAGAACTTAAACGTATTGCACAGATTTAAGGTACAAATTATAACAAGAGGCAGATAACCAGATAAAATAGTTAAAAACTCGATTCTATATAGATTGTATCCAAACATGTTGACAGAAAGGCAACATAATTGAAATAGCTAATGAGAAGTGTAAGGTTGCTAGTACATTTTCGACCACACAGTGAGTTTATTGAGCATTCATGTATATCTAACAATTAATTCCTGCTGTATTAGCAGTTTATCTCTAACAATTATTTGCAGGTAAACTAAAGCAATGCAAGCACATCATTTGTAATGTCTAGGTGACATGGTGTCACAGAACAAGAAAGGCAAGTGGTTTACCCAGAATGTCATAAGATTTTAAGAAAAACCACTCATAGATGCCACAATATCCAGAATGTCGTAAAAATAGCCAGTCATAGATGCAACAATACACAGAATGTCATAAAAAATAGTCACTCATAGATGCAACAATACCCAAAATGCCATAAAAAATACCCCCTCATAGATGCAACAATACCCAGAATGTCATAAGAAACAAAGATGCAACTACATAACGAAATTTGGGATTTCCATAAATAAATGACTTAATCAACAAAGTAGAGAGATCCAAGATAGAAGATGGTCTTTGACCTTCAGCCTTGGCAACATCGTGCTGAAACAAAAAAAAGTAAATATTAGACTTTTATGTATACACTGCTAGAGCAGAAAGCACAAAAAATATATCAGTTTATCACACTGAATAAATGTCACAGTAACCTAAAGAATGTATGCATTGGCGTCAGGAACACTTTAAAGTTGAACAATGACAGAAGTAATGGTGTGTGTATACATAGAACTTAAAAACACTATTTAGGGCATCCCAACCCAGTGACTAGGATGGTTTCCATGGTATTAAATGCACTGTTACATAGGCAAAAATCTGATATGACATGAGAGTTAACGAGGAGAGAAGAGAAATGTAGAGGAAATGATTTCTCATGCAAGACATGGTTTCTATCACTAATACCAAGGATGAAGAAACTACTCTACATACATTGAGAGAGTATAGTAGTTTCTATAGATGGGTCCACTTATATATGATTGGGCAAAAGAAGAAAAAATAAATAGGGACAAAAAACCATGCATTGTGAGAGTGAGTTTCTATGAGTAGTTTCTTAGTGACATGGCATGTATAGAAACTACTAGATGGTTTCTGGGTTGGGAATGCCCTCATAACTCTATTAGAGTACCAAATCATGCATTGATGAAGACTGTAAGTACATATCTTCAACAGGAAACCCATGCTAGATCAATATAGACTCCATATTAGCACACCGCATTACGCACCACACTAACCAACAGTTGTTCCTTGAGTGGAACCTGCAGGTGCCTGCGTTGGGTCCGAGTCCAGAGACCTAACCAGTAACCAGAATCACAATGCCCCGGAAGGCCTAGTTAAAAGCGAAGCTATCAACGAAATGGCCACAGCGGCATGTAGACTGGCGTCTGGCGTCGGCATTCCGCCGAACACCTTGGAGGCGCATAGGGGTTTAAGTGTTTAACCAGGTTTAGTGCCGCAACTTCCGACCGCCGGGTTACCTTGGAGACGGCGCCACCTAGGGGAGCGCGCGGCGGTCGGCGGGCGGAGGCCTCCGCGGTGGTGGAGAGGATGCGGCGGTGCTGGGGATGGAGCAGCCTCGTGATCCGTGAGGCCATTGTGTGTGTGTGTCTCGTATTATTCGCCGGATGCGAAGTTAGGAAGGGGACTGAGAGGGGAGAGAGGTTTGCGAGTCGCGACTTCGCGGAGGCCGGTGAGGCGTGGGGTGGGTAGTTTGTATTACAGTAAAATTTCCGATTCTGTATTGATTATCAATAGAGTACAATGTACAATAGTATTTATAAGAAACTAATCGTCGCGTCGCTTCGTCGCGTCGCTTCAGTAAAACGTCGCGTCTGGCGTCCTTCGCGCATGTGCCCGTTGTTTCCTTCGCGTCCGCGCCGCTGCACTCTCCCATGTGGAAAAAGCCGCATTGTGCGGCTGCAGCAACTGCTGCTGCACTGCACCAAAAAGGTGGCACGGCTTTTCATGAGGAAAAGCAGAAAAAGCTGCCGTAACACTCCCCCTTAATCGAATATTAAACTATATGATTGATATCATATGATTCGATTACCCTAACAATCTTTATTAGCAATTCTGAGAGTAATTTTATAAAAGATAATAGTATAACTTAATATGATCTGATGATCATAAATAGAATATATCTTATAAAATGACTCCTCCTGAAATTTGCAAATCACGTAGTCTTTGCATACCTATTCCTTTAACATATTTTTGAAATGTCGAGGTTGGTAGCGATTTTGTGAATAAATCTGCTAGATTTTCACATGATTTTGTTTGTAAAACTGTTATTTCCCCATTCTTTTGTAATTCATGTGGAAAAAACAGTTTAGGGGCAATATGCTTAGTTATATTACTTTTAATGTAACCAGTTTGCATTTGGGCGATACATGCAGCATTATCTTCATAGATAATTGTGGGTGATTCTGATGAACCAACATTGCATGTTCGTTGTATATGATTAATCATTCTTCGAAGCCATACACATTCTCGTGAAGCTTCATATAAAGCAATAATTTCAGAATGATTAGTTGATGTAGCAACAAGAGTTTGCTTCAAGGATTTCCATGAAATGGCAGTACCTCCATATAGGAAAACAAATCCTGTTTGTGATCTGGCATTATGTGGATCAGACATATATCCAGCATCAGTATATCCTATCATGGATAAGTCTTGATTTTTCTGATAGAATAAACCAAGATCTCTTGTACCATTTAGATATCTTAAGATTTGTTTTGCCCCAACAAAATGTCTTTTAGTTGGTGCCGCACTATGTCTAGCTAGTAAATTTACCGCAAATGCAATGTCCGGTCTTGTACAATTTGCTAGATACATAAGTGCCCCTATTATACTTAAATATGGAACATCAGGTCCCAATAGTTCTTCACCTTCTTCCCTAGGTCGGAATGGATCTTTATCCATTTCTAGAGATCGAACGACCATAGGAGTCTTTGATGGATATGATTTATCCATATTAAATTTCTGTAATATTTTTTCAATATATGCAGATTGGTGAATTAATATTCCTGATGGAAGATGTTCAAGTTGTAAGCCCAAACAGAATTTAGTTTTACCTAAATCCTTCATTTCAAATTCCGTCTTAAGATGATTGCTAGCTTCAATTATATCTTGTGTAGTTCCAATGATGTTGAGATCATCAACATACACTGAAATAATACAAAATCCAGTGATGGATCTTTTAATAAATACACAAGGACAATCATCATTGTTAGAATAACCTTTCTTAAGTAGAAATTCACTTAGTCGGTTGTACCACATTCTACCCGACTGTTTTAAGCCATAGAGTGACTTTTGTAATTTTACACAAAATTTGTTGCGATTTATATTTGGATTCGGAGTATCAAGTCCTTCAGGGACTTTCATGTAAATGTCTGAATCCAATGACCCATATAAGTATGCGGTCACAACATCCATTAACTGCATAGATAAATTCATTTGTACTGCCAATGATATTAAGTATCGGAAAGTTATTCCACTCATAACCGGAGAATATGTTTCATCATAATCGATGCCGGGTCTCTGCGTGAACCCTTGTGCTACAAGTCTCGCTTTGTATCTCACCACCTCATTGTTTTCATTTCGTTTGCGAACAAAAACCCATTTCGATCCAACGGGGAAAACATTTTGAGGAGTAGGTATTACTGATGTAAATACCTCTCTTTTTCTTAGCGAGCTTAATTCTGCCTCAATAGCTTCTTTCCATTTGATCCAGTCTGAGCGCTTAAGGCACTCTGCCATGGTCTTAGGTTCTGGATCTTCCTCGAGGTCTTTAGCTATACTTGAGGAGAAATATATGTCGACAATTGTAGTCTTTCTATTATAAGATTCTCCTGAATTAATGTAATTGGTGGATATTTCTTCTAACTCTTGAGTATTTCCCATATTAATAGAGTTAGTTATTTCCGATGGTTTAGCATTTGTATTGGTGCACCCATCTATGCTAGATTTAGGATGAGAATCATCCGTCTGGTGTCTTTCAACATGAGGTTGAATTTCATTTACTGTTTTAGAAGATATCTTCCTTTGTTTTTTAGATTGCTTTTGAGAAACATCAGTTGCAACCAGATCTCTCCCCCTGATCTTAGGATTTGGGAGTTGAGTTGTTTGATGAGGTATTTCAACTCTTTCTGGTGCATTAACTGCAGGAATATGAGATTTTGTGACACCCTTATAATCAGTAAATGCGTCTGGCAGGTTATTTGCAAGATGTTGCAAATTTATTATTCTCCGAACTTCTTGCTCGGATTCTATAGTACGTGGGTCTAATGATTGAAAACCAGTGGCGTTCCAATCAATTTCCTGGCATTTATTATGGTACAAATCTCCCCCTAATGCCGGGAAATTATCTTCATCGAAGATGCAATCAGCATACCGGGCAGTAAATAAATCCCCTGTTAGGGGTTCGAGGTATTTAATGATTGACGGTGAATGATACCCGATATATACGCCTAATTTTCTATGGGGACCCATAGAGGTACGCTGTGGTGGTGATATCGGTACATATACAGCGCAACCGAATATTCGCAGATGGGAAATACTAGGTTGATTTCCACGTACTAATTGTAACGGGGAAGTTACATGATATGCAGTTGGTCTAATTTGTATTAAATCTGCGGCGTGTAAGACCGCATGACCCCAACAAGAGGTTGGTAATTTGCAATTATGTAAGAGTGGTCTCGCAATTAATTTTATTCTCTTGATTAGAGATTCAGCAAACCCATTTTGGGTATGAACATAAGGTACCGAGTGTTCTAGATTGATACCTAGAGCCATACAATAATCATTAAATGCTCGTGAACTAAATTCAGCGGCATTGTCCATCCTAATAGTTTTTATCCTATGTTCAGGATGGCTAGCTCTTAATTTGATAATTTGAGCCATTAATTTTGCAAATGCATGGTTCCTTGTAGATAAGAGACATACATGGGACCATCGTGTGGATGCATCTATAAGCACCATAAAGTACCTAAATGGTCCGGATAATGGTTGTATAGGACCACAAATGTCTCCTTGAATGCGTTCAAGGAAACTGATTTGTTCATTTTTAATTTTAAGATATGATGGTCTTAAAATTAATTTTCCCGTGGCACATGCAGTGCATGTAAAATCTGATGATCCAGGAAATCTTGCAAGATTAATATTGTGACCTATGGAGTTGCTAATAATTTTTCTCATCATCCCTATTCCGGGGTGACCAAGGCGATTGTGCCAAGTCTTGAATTTATCAAGATTTTGAAAAATTATTTTAAACGCAACATGTGATACGGGTTTTATGTATGTGTAGTATAAACCAGATGAAAATGAAGGAAATTTCTCAAGTATCTCTTTGTTTAATCCGTTGGATTTAGTGAGAAATAAGTATTCTACATTATTTTCAGTTTGGGGTTCAATATGATAGCCATTTAGACGGATGTCTTTATAGCTAAGCAATGTACGAGTTGAATCGGGATACAGGAGTGCATCCTCAATTATTAACTTCGTACTCATTGGGAGCGTAATCGTGGCTCGGCCTGAGCCTACAATTAGTGCATCACGTCCAGCGATAGTCATGATATTTCCATGTTTCTTATGAAGATTTTGGAAATATTTAAGCTCACGTAGAATTGTGTTAGTAGAGCCACTATCTACTAAACAGATTTCCTCATCTTCCATCTATTGTAAAATCCCGTAAATAATTATAATAAATAAATAAAGTAATAAAAAAATGAGATGAAGAGATATGATATATATATATATGATGTTCATAATAACATGTCAAATACATATTACAATATATGTTTTTATATTTATACAACATTTATAGTTTTTAATTTGGCTATATTACATATGAAATATGTATAAATTTATTTGAGATCCCCATATATATCTTCAGTGTGATATTCGACTATCATATTGTCGATATTGGATGGGTCTTGCTCCTTCGTTTGAACTTCATTTTGTTGGGCGCTTTGAGAAGGTCCCGCAGGTAAGTCGTTGACTTGTTGTTCATTGAAGTGCGTCTCAAACTTATTCCGACGAACTTGCTTATCCTTACCAAACTTTAGATAAAGTTCAGCCAAATGCTTTGGGATCCTACATTTGTTAGTACGATGATTCGTACAACCATACCTTTGACAAATTTCAGATTTGTCTTTAGGATTGTCCTTAAATGGACTTTTCCCTTTATTTGTCTTATACCCATGCCTGTTATTTTGAAACTTTGACTTTCCCTTAAAGTTTTTATTCCGTTTGTTGCCATGAAATTTAGTACGCTGAGAGTTAAAATGTACTTCAGGAAGAGGAGCTGCGCCTGTTGGGCGATTTTGATGATTTTTCATCAAAAGTTCATCATGCTTCTCCGCCTGAAGTAATGTGTATATTAACTCAGAATACTTTGTATATTTCTGTTGGCGATATTGCTGTTGCAATACCCGGAATGTTGGATGGAAAGTACATAAAGTTTTTTCGATCATTGCTTCTTCCGAAACAGGTTGATCACAAAATTTCAATTTAGAGCAGATTTTATGTACGGCGGAATTATAATCTGCTACTGATTTGAAATCTTGAAAACGAATTAGTGACCATTCGCGTTGGGCTTCGGGTAATATGACATTTTTCTGCTGCTCATATCGATCTTTAAGAGATTTCCATAGAGCAAGGGGGTCTTCTTCCATCACATATTCAGATTTTAAATCTGAGTGTAGATGATGGCGCAGAAAATGGAGTGTGGCATATTTGTTGTAGTCCGGGATCTCAGGTGCATTTGGTACTGGATCCATAATGGTATTAATGCATCGACGGACTGTTAAATTTATTTTAACATCTTGTGCCCATGTCAAATAATTACTACCATCTAAAGCAAGTTCAGGGAATTCTTTCTTTGAAATATCAGCCATGTCCTACATGTAGGGACATATTTTAATTTACTAAGAGAGTAAATAAATATAAATGTTGTAAAAGAAAAAAATGCTAAATTATGTATAACACATAGTGTAGATGACTTTTAATGTATAGGTAATGATTTACCATTTATATGTTGTGTAATATTCCTGATGGATTAAACAACATATATAGTTTATTTTATAGGAACATGTTGGTATTTTAATATTGAAGGTAATCACCATATGGTGTAGGCCTATCAATATTTGAGCAAATGATTTTGCTGCTTGTGATACGAATAACGTCTAATTTACGTAAATGATATTAGTCGTTGTAGTCGTATTCAAATCAACAGTTGTTTAAGTGATAGTCATCAAATTTATGTAGCATTTTTGTTTGAAGCTGATGCTTAAAAGATATGTATATAAAGAGAACATGCATATATATATGACGATGATATTGTATTTTTGCCTTATTACAAAGGGGTTACAATACATGTAATAACACAAACAATGACAGAAATATAAACAACATTTAAACATCTATTCATAGATAGGTGGTCCTGATGGACCACTTGTGAGGAACGCCATGTAGTCCTCCATAGGAGCGTAGGTAAACACTCCATCTTCCTTCCTCTCTGTATTGGGAGAAAGCCCCGGTATTGGGATATAAGAGAGAGGAATCGCCTGTGGGGACTCCGTTGGAGTTGTAAGCGACATGGTGTTCCAATTATGTGCAATACAACCGCGTCTTGCGGCCATGGTAGATGGCATCGTTGTGTGGAGTACATGCGGTGGTGTGCCACGGTGACCGGATGGCGGTGTTGCGCGGGGGCCGCACGGCGGAGGTGGAGGCGGCGCACCAGTGCAGTGGCGCGGAGGCGGCATCGCGGCGGGGCCGCGAGGTGGCGGCTGCGCGGTGCGGGGGCCGCGAGGCGTTGGCAGCGGGGCGCGGCCGCGTGGCGGTATAGCGGCGGCACGGGCGCGCCTGGCTGCGGTCGCGCGCGACGTCCAGGTCGGGGCGGCGCGCGCGGGGCGGCCAGGCCGGCGCGGAGGTGTGGGCGCGGAGGCCGCGCGGCGGTGGCGCGGGGAGCGCGCGGCGGCCCGGCGCGGAGCCCTCGCGGCGGCGCGGCACGCCAGCCCGGCGCGGCGGTGGCGCGGGGGGCGCGCGGTGGCCCGGTGCGGAGCCCTCGCGGCGGCGCGGCACGCCAGCCCGGCGCGGCGGTGGTGCGGGGGGCGCGCGGTGGCCCGGTGCGGAGCCCGAGCGGCGGCCTGGCGCGGAAACCACGCGGTGGCGCGGCGAGAAGGCCGGGCGGCGGCCCGGCGTGGCGCGGTGGCGCGGCTCGGAGGCCGCGCGGCGGCCCGGTGTGGAAGCCACGCGGTGGCGCGGCGCGGAGGCCGGGCGGCGGCTCGGCGTGGCGCGGTGGCGCGGCTCGGAGGCCGCGCGGCGGCCCAGGGTGGAAGCCACGCGGTGGCGCGGCGCGGAGGGCGGGCGGCGGCCCGGCGTGGCGCGGTGGCGCGGCTCGGAGTAAAATTTCCGATTCTGTATTGATTATCAATAGAGTACAATGTACAATAGTATTTATAAGAAACTAATCGTCGCGTCGCTTCGTCGCGTCGCTTCAGTAAAACGTCGCGTCTGGCGTCCTTCGCGCATGTGCCCGTTGTTTCCTTCGCGTCTGCGCCGCTGCACTCTCCCATGTGGAAAAAGCCGCATTGTGCGGCTGCAGCAACTGCTGCTGCACTGCACCAAAAAGGTGGCACGGCTTTTCATGAGGAAAAGCAGGAAAAGCTGCCGTAACAGTTTGCAGGGAAAATTTTGTGCGAAGACGACGCGGAAAACTGGACGTTTAAATATAGTTAAGTTGTCGTTATAATTTTTATAATTTGAAAAATATGATTGTCAATTACCGTGATAAGTCTCATATGTTAGTGACATCCCAATTTCATATTTGAAAACTGTAAAAAAATTAATGGCATATAAAAATTTGACCCTTGTTTATAATTTGTATAGTCACGCTGTGTTACCCTATTAGTAAGAGCATGGTCGTTATGATCCTTCTTGTGAATGAATATGGTGCAGAATTGATGTTGTTAGGATCGTACGACTGAGATAAGATGTTGTGTTACTCTACCTGTAGATCAATAATTGTGTCATATTGGGACAATATTATAGGCTAATGTGATGGCCTAGGCACTGCACTGTCTATATCTACAGTATCAAGTTAGTACTAACAATACCGATATGACTGATCGGTGCTAGTGCCATACTTTTTAGTGACGCGCCTAATGTTGTCAATCATACCTAGTTCATTTAGTCACCTATAGTTATTCGTCTATACTTTTGTTGCCATCGTATCTACTTGACGATTATGAATCCAACGGCGATAGCCATGTCTGGCTGGAGTTTTTGATGAAGATTGTTTTTTATATCATACTACCATTTGTTCCGTAGTTAATTGGTTTTATAAAATTATTATATTCTATTTGGCATAATTGCTCGTTGCCATATTCGACGTTTTTAAATATTTTTAACATGCTAAATACTTAGTTTACTCTTTTCTTCTTTCTCACCTTAACCTCTTCCCATATTAGTTTTCTCATGTACGTAAACATCGTCCAGTAAAACTATGGAAAGAGATAAAGATGTATGTTTGTGGTTAGAGACATATCTCTCCCCCACTTTGTTTGCCTCAACCCTTGTACCCTTTCATAATAACGAGATCAGTGTCATCGCTTCCCAAATTCCTCAAGTTTTGTTGACCTTAATAATAAAAGAGACTAGAGCAAAATGATAACACCTATCACTTCCAGAGGAGTAGAGGATGGGTGGTAATGATGGCGAGAAAAAGGTAGAGACGAAGCACGACCAACAATCAAAAGTATTGACAAATCTCTACTAATATAAAGCACGGACTTCTGCGGATTCCATTTGTGCTACTCTCCTCGCGCCCCCGTCTCCCACGCCCTCCCAGAACCACCCACCCTAGTTGCATGCATGCGTGGAAGTCCAACTGCCTCCTCGGCACGCGAGCACGCCCCACATGCAAAGAAAAGCACGGGAAGAAAAAAAGAAAAAAAATAAAAATATACTTTTGCATTTCACTCTTTTAATTTATGTGTGCAGAAGTATGAATTTTACGTTAAAACCCTTAGATTTCTAAAAAATCACGCAGAAACTAAAAAATTTGCGCAAAGACCCTTGGATTTCTAAAAAATCACACAAAACTATCAAATTTACGTATAAGCAATTAGATTCGTTAAAAAATTTATTTTCGACGTAGCAATAAAATAAGCCCGTAAAAGACAAACCAGTTACTAGGGGTTGATAACGAGATGATGCGTGCTAACGATTGGATGACTAGTGGTCGGCGGTTGAAGAGTAGATGGGCCGAATATATAAATACACACGACTTGCTTGTGACAAATGTGATGATTTTACAAAGCTGATCAATTATGAGGCAAGTAAAAGTACGCAACTTAAGAGCATTTTCATGTTGTGTTTGGCCAAAAGTCTAATCATCATGCATTCTTCCATAATTGAGGGTCTTACCTATTTTTCTCCGTTAAGTGTCGGTAAGTTTCTCTCTAAGGACTAGTTTGGTCTTGTTTAGGCGCATATACATACTTAAAACAAAACAAAATTAAAATTTAAAAATAATGATAACCATCCAAATCAACAATCTCCAAATGTCCGCTCATACGTTGCCCCGTTCCTTCTCAAAAAGATCAGTGCGCTTCCAAATTCCAAATTCCAAATTCCAAATTCCAAATTCCAAATTCCAAATTCCAAATTCCAAAACTGCAACTCTGCATGCACGCATGTGATCGTGCGAGAAATCTCGTAGTAAAATGTCAAATTAGGACGGGCGCGAAGTAGGACTTGACGTCGTCGCTCGCCCACTGCAGCGCCCCCCACCAATGCTTGTCGCACTCCACCCTCACCTTGCTCTGCCCGCTCGCCGACGGCCGCATCGGGATGCGCCTCAGCCGCGGGCACCCCCTCGTCTGCACGCGCCGGAGCTCCGGGAACGCACACTCGCCGCCGTCACCGCGGATGGCCTCCAGCTTGGGCAGACCCAGCAGCGCCAGCAGCCGCAGCCGCGGGAACGTCACCAGCTCACCCGCGGCGCTGCCCCCGTCGGCGGCGCCGCCCAGCAGCGTCGTCATCCCGTTGCAGCCGCTGAGGATGAGCAACTCCAGATGGGGGAGGTGCTGCACCCACGTCAGGTGCGCCACGGCGTGGCACGCGCCGATGGCCACCTCCCGGAGGTTGGACGTTGCCCCGTGGGACCACGACACGCCGCGGAGCTTCGTCAGGAACCCGAACTTGACCACCTCCAGCCTCGGCGCGCGCGCATCAGCGACGATCTCCTCAAAGTCTGCCGAGTAGACAACCAGCTCCCTGATGCTCTCCTGCACGCCGCCGAACTCCGCCGCGTGCTGCGCGGATAGCAGATTCAGGGATCGCGCGCCGTCCAGCTTACGGAGGTGGAGCGACCGGGCGCGTACGCCCGGCGCCAACCTCGCAAGCCTCGCCACGTCCCTAGTGTTATCCAACCAGAGGCCCAACACCGCCAGGTGCGCCCCACTGCTCTCGAGGTCGTCGATCACCGGCGCAATGTAGTCGTCCGTGATGGAGACGATGCTCGCGGTGAACAATTCCAGCACCTGCAGCTTGCCGAGCTGCGAGATCAGCCCCGGCGGTATGGTGATCTGGATGTAGTAGTTGTCACGCAGGTAGAGATACTTGAGCCGGCTCAGGTTGATTAGCTCCACTGGCAGCGACAGGATCCTGTTCTTGGAGAGGTTGAGGTACTCCAAGTTGACCAAGCAGCAGATCTCCATTGGGAATGCTTCCCCGATGCCGGTCTCCTCCATGTCCAGGTACGTGAGTCTGGCGAAGTGCTGGATCGCTTGGAGCATCCTCCTCGGCAGGGCGCGGTTGCACTGGAGCAACAGCGCGTCCGGCTGCGCCTCCAAGAGGGCACCACCAACCTTCACTGGCGCGTCCTCGATGCTGTTGTGCATCAGGGACACGCGGCGCGCGTCGCGCCACAGCACCTCCTCTCGTGGCGGCTCCCTGAGCCCGGCGCCGGCGCGGACAAGCCACTTCCCCGGCGCAAACCGGAGCGCCGCGTCGCGGACGACGTCGTGGAGCCTGACGTGGGTGTCCGACGGGGACATGTTGTAGCGGTGGTTGTCGCCCTGCTCCACCATGCGAGCCGCCTCCAGGATGGAGAGCACCGAATGCGCGAACCGGTGCGCCTCGTGGACGTCGACGAGCTCCGCCGGGAGCAGGCCGAGCCCGATCCAGCACTGCACGAGCTCGTCCTTGGAGATGCTGTGATCTTCCGGCCACAGCGCGCAGGCCAGGAAGCACTCCCTCACCATGTCGCTCTCCAGATTGTCGTAGCAGAACTTCACCAGAGGGTGAATGCTCTTGTCCGAGCTCGGCGAACACGACAGCGACGACTTCTTGAGGACGTCGAGCGCGTCAGCCCACTCCTCCGGCGTGCGCTTTCTTGACATGGCGCGGCCGACGGTGACGAGAGCCAAAGGCAAGCCCTTGCACTCTGCGGCGACCTGCATAGTTGTATATATAAAGTATAAGCTGTTCATATACACTTAGTGCAAACGTGGACGAAATACATAAAGTGATCTGATACTTTTCCTGATTACAAATCGATACTTTGCGCAGCAAGTTATTTAGTGCAAAAAAAATTAAGGGACAAAGTTTATAATCGAAAAGAAGTAAATTGTCCTGAGGCTGTAGTGATCAAATCCGATAGCATTCGTTGATTTGTAAAAACATTTGTTCATAGATATTTAGCTGTTAACTTTGGTGAACTAACAATGAATTTTTTAAAATATTTTTTTAAAAAAAAAATCAAATGTGTAGCCGTTTCAAAAAAATTACAAAAATAGGTACCCATCAGTCGAACCGAGTCATGTCAGCATGAATCAGTTGATTATCGGCCAAACATACTAACATGACACTGTTTCGAGGTCACGTCAACATGATTCAGCCAATGATCGGTTGAACCATGCTGATGTGATAGTGTTCGTCGTTAGCATGGTTCAACTGATGATTGGCTGAATCATGTTAATATAGTCTTGTTTGGCCTGATGGTTGGCAGATGGATACTTATTTTTGAAAATTTTAAATCAGCTATATATAATTGATTTTTTTAAAAAATATTATTTCAAAAAAAATCAACCGACAATAACAGGAAATGTTCAGTATGCACAGATGTTCAGTATTTATCAGCAAACTTTGCTAGCTAAATGAGTCATGTTTGGAACACACAAATATGAAAAGATTACACCGGGAAAACTTTGTATCATCTCATTGGAATTCACGTTAGGAGATACTTGAAAATATATTGAAAAATAATATGCATATAGAGATGAGTAAAATTAAAATTGGTTTTTATGAAAAAAAATGGTGGTGTCAACAAGATTCATTATCACTAGTTTCTGTATCATTCTAATCTCCCACTTCTCTGTTTAAAATGGGAAGAATCTCCCAGTACATAAATATGATTCAAATTAGAATAGGAGATTTCATAAAACAAGTGATATCAATTATTTGTCCCTACGGTTCGTACTTTATATCTTATTCAAATAAGTATTAAATAATTAAACTGTTTTTTTCAAAAGCAAAATTTTCAAATTTGAATAGTTTTATAAAAAAGCACACCAACAATTATAATATCAAATTGTTTCAATAAATCAATAATTAAATATATTTTAATAGTTTACTTATTTCATATTGTAAAATTGTTACTTTTATTTAAATTTGGTTAAATTAATAACATTTAAATTAAAACCTCTTATAATATGAATTAGGTGCACTTATTTTTTTAGTATAAATCATCAAATATTTGAATAAAGATAGATCGAGTGATAAACCTGTTCTGCGAGTGCATGAATTTCAGAGTGGCGATGGATGGTCTCGTCGTCAGCATTGGCTTCAAACAGGCTCCACGCATCCTCCTCGTTCAGGCGCTCCATCTTGATCTTTTTCCGGCAGCCCATGTCGGCGCACACCGCCTCGTTCCTCGACGCGACGACCACCTTCCTCACACGACCGGCTACCACGCCGAACGGCTGCGGGATGCCGACCCTCTCCAAGTCCAGGCGCTCCCACACGCCGTCGAGGAGCAGCAGGAAGCTCTTGTCCCTGAGGAAGCTCAGGATGCCGGCGGCCTGCGCCTGCTCCGTCGGCGCGTCCCGCAGGCCGAGGACGGCTATGACGTCTCGCTGCAGCTTGGCCACCGTGCAGTCCCTGGAGGCCGCGACGAACAGGACGTGGTCGAATGGCGCGACGAGGCCGCACGCCTCGCGCACCTGCTTCAGCGCCGTGGTCTTGCCCACGCCGCCGGCGCCCCAGACGCCGAGCGCGGCGTCGCAGGCGCCGAGGAAGCGGAGCGCCTCGTTGAGGTAGGGCCTCGTGGACCTGGTCTCAGGCGGGAGCTCCAGCTCCTCGGGCTGGCGGAGCAGTGGCGGCGGCGCCTGCGGCGTGGACCGCGCGCCCTCGAGCCGCGCCGCGCCCTGCTCCCGGAGCGCGAGCACGGCCTTGAGCTGCTGTTCAGCCAGCCCGGCGACGGGGCCCGTGGAGAGGAAGTACTGCACGAGGCGGAACACGTAGAGCTGCCCCCCATCGTGGCGGGCCTTGAGCAACGCGACCTCGTCCTGCGCCTGCTGCACGCGCCGTAGCCACGCACGGAACTTGTCCGACTCTGGCGCCGGCTCCTCCTCGAGCAAATCGGACCGTAGCTGCAACACCGCCTCCACAGCATCGGCCAGTTCCTTGACGCGCCTGTCGGCGTCGGCCAGCGGCTGCCACCACTTGCCAAACACAAGCACGACGAGCGCGCCGCCGAGGGCGAGCGAGGCGAGAACGGGCGAGAGCTGGAGCTCCATGTCGTCTCCCTCTCTCTCTCGCAGCACAGTCCACCGAGAGCGATCCAGCCGGTGGCGGTAGCGATGGCGGTCGTGGAGCGGGCGGCGCTTCCGAGGGCGGAGGGTGGCGGGGGCGCGTTTAAGTACAGGAGTGAGTGAGTAGTTGAGGTGGTGAATGTCATCATGATGTTAGTTGGTGTTACATGGCTCATGAGCACAAAGCCAGAAATGGTTGGACATCTTCACTTCTGTCACGTAGCCTGTGAGGTTGTGATGGTCCGGATTTTTTTTGGGTGGCCCATTGCACCGAGATCCGATCCATACAAAATATGACCCGGTATGATCTGTGAATGGGTCAGGCTGATATGGTACAAAGACTCGACACGGTCCTAGTGGTTAGGTCTGATGGGAGGTACGGGTACAATTCATAGACTAGGTCGTGGCGGGACTGGTTCGACACGGGAATACCCATGGGCCAATAAGTCCTATGGCCCACAGGAAGGAAACTTTTAATAATGAAATACAAGAATATTACATTTTATTATTAAAAATAAAAAGTCTGCAAATTACTATTTGAATATACATTGCTCTATATCACGTGTAGGACAAATTAAAATTTGAATCATTCATATGCACGATAAATCAAAATGTAAATATACATTTCTGAAAATACTTTTAATACTCTTTTATACCCTTTTGATCTACAACATAGAGTAGATGGCCAAACCAGGAGATGAAACTTTTTGTATATGATCCTAAGACCCAAATCCATTTTTGAGAATTTTTGTAAATTTTTACCAACCTTGAAAGTAGCCCTAATATTTTAATCTATTTTCTGGAATTATTTTAATCAGAAATGCTTAGAAACAGTAATGGCCCCCTCCCCTCCCTTTTCTCTCTCCCGGCCAGCCCAGCCCACTCCCACCCGCGCGCTCGGACTGATAGCCAGGCCCCGCCTGTCAGCGACCCCCTCCTCTCTTCTCGCGCACGCCCGACGCCTCGACCCCACCCGTCAGCCCCCTCTCTCGCGCGCTCGCACCCGCTGACCACCTTGGCCCACCTGTCGGACCCGTCTTCCCCGCGGGATCCGCCCCCAAATCCCCCCCTCGCCGGCCGAAGCCCTAATCCCGCCTCGGATCCGCCCCCTCCGGCCCCCTCCCTTAAATTCGTCGCCGGCAATGAATTCCCCTCAACGCGCCGACCGTTTCCCCCTATTAATCTCGCTCGATTCGCGTCCAGGTGCATTGAACCGCGTTCAACCCGAGCTCACCGGCGTTGAAGAGAGCCTTTACTCTCGGCCTCCCCCGATTACGCCCCCTCTGCCCCCGCCGACGACCCTATATAAACCCCCTGGCCGTCCGCGTTATGCCCCTACGCCCAATCGCTGCGAGAACCAACAGAGCCCTTGCATTCCGCATTTTAGCGCACCACCGTCGCCCTCGCTCCAGCCGTCGCTCGTCGTCGCCGGAGTCCCCCTCCGTCCTCGCCGACCGCACCACTGCGACCGCACGGACCTCACCGACCTCGGCCACCACTCCGTCGTCAACGAACCTCGCCGGATCGCCGTCGCCGCCGAGGACTCGAACACCTTCGCCGCCTCCGCTCGTCGCCGGCCTCGCTCCGTCGACCTTTCTTCGCCGCAAGGGTACCCTCGTGATCCCCGTAGCACCCTCTTTCCATTTTAGGCCTTAGCTTCGACCGCCATCGCTCGCCGTGGCCCTTGGCCCGCTCGCCGTCGTCGGAGAAGACAACCAGCACGGGTCGAGTACCCGTGCCGTGTCGGATTCACGCACGACCGTGCGATCTGGATCCGACGGTGACGATTAATCCCCGCGTGCGGTTTAATCTGATCCGTTAGATCTCGGCGAAGGGGTACGTTTTAATCTCGTGCGTCCGTTAGTTTTAAAACCCCGCATCGTATCTAAGCCGTCCATCGCGTACCGGTTCAAACGTTTTAATCCTGGCCGTCCACGTCACTTTAACGCGCCCCGCCCTGCCCTCGCACGTCGGATCTGGATCCGACGGTCCAGATCGACCCGGTGCACGCGCACAGTGCGCGGGTTCACCGTGGGCCTGGCTCACCATGGACCCGAGGGGTTTAAAAATTGAAAATGAATTTCAGAAATACTTTTAAACTTGTAAAATTCATATCTAGCGCATTTGAACTCTAAAAATTGCCATTCTAATTTCAGAAAATTCATAATATTATTCTCTACATGTTTATGCAATAAAAACAGTAGGTTTACTTTGGACATTTCATGTTTATTTAAATGGACATTCAAATGCCCTTAGGTTAAAAATGTAAATTTAAATTATTTAAAATCCAGTAAATTTTGTGTTTATTTATTTCCTGTTAATATGAACAAACCACTAAGTTTTCTATGGAACTTTCATTTAAAATTTATTAGAGAACTTAAAAATAAGACTAACCACTTTTAAAACCCTTTTTCAGGGGACAACACTTTAGTTTAAATTCTTTTAAACTGAGTTTCAGGACCCTAACAACTTGATTTATTTTTAATCAAACCAACTCAACCCTATGTGATTATTATGTGATGTTATATTGTTTAGTTGAATATTGTATTCATTTTATTTTACTTTATTATATTAAAAAGACTACGACGTCGCCGAGGAGCCGGAGTACTTCCCCGAAGTCCCTCCCTCTCCTTTCGCTGAACAAGGCAAGTCACCAAACTAACCTTTTGAGCATATTGAACCCATGTTTGATTAAACTATCGCTAAAACACATAGGTTATATATGCATTAGTCAAATGAACCCTTACAATATATTTATTTAGGATTCCCCGACCTTGATGTGCAACCCAAGCCATGCTCTCTAGCCAAAACTCCTTGTCACTATATGATTAATGTTATTAGATAGTGTCCAAAGTATCGACACAATCGCTATAGGATAAAAATGAGTCGTAGTACATGGTTCTACTATATGATCCCCATTGTTTCTCATCTATGGAATTCTGTCGGTGTTGGAGTTGTGGTTATGAGTGAATGCATGGTGGGTTCCGGGTGCAAGCTAGGGCATTGGTCGGTAGCACCCGGGACACTATAAGGACCGGTCTAAGGGATCCGTTGCAATACACTTACGTACTAACCACAAGTCTAGTGGGTAAGTCCTAACTAAGGTATGGATTGTTCCAAACCGAGGCCACCATTTGGAGATGGGTCAAGTAGCACCTGCGGGTGACTTGTACCAATGTGGCGCAAAAGGGGGTGCGACGTTAGCCGGGATGCGGCCCGGCGCGCCGGCGAAACCTAGAGCGGGTGGTTATCGCTTGGAACATTTCATGCCGAGGTTTTGGCATGAGTTCCCGTGGTATGGGTCATCTCGTTTGGGATGAGTGCGTGCCTTGTGGGTACAGTAGTACATCTCTGATCAGAGTCTTAAATCTTTTCGAAAAGCCGAGCCCACGGTCAAGGGCGGGTTGCGTGACATCCCCCAATTAGTTTACTTTGAATATGTATGTGCAAGATGGATTGACATGTAAGGACTGTTGTGCGAGGAGGTAAAACGTACTCCTCGAGTTAGTTGATGTTGTTGATATTCATGTTTACTTTTCCCGCATAATTAAAATATGATTACACTAAATGCAATAACCGAAACTGTACCTTTCCGCGGTGTTAGCCATTACCCTTCCTTGTTTATTATCCTGCATTATTACTTGCATTTGCGGTGGCTTGTTGAGTACTATTTGTACTCATACCCGTTGGACCCCACAGAGGATGCTTACTACGAAGACGGTCTGGAGTAGCGACCCAGTCGAGAAGAAAAATCCTGAAGAAGACGTTCGTCATGCCGATTTCTAATTATCGTTATTACTGTTTTTTTATTAAAACATTGATGTAATAATTATGGTCTGCGTACCATGGATATTGTCGTATGTACGTTGTCGCATGATGAACCTCTTGTATTATTGTTTTTCTTCTGAAATTCAATAATGTCTCGATTTGTTAAATCGGGGCGCTACAAGATGGTATCAGAGCCGACTCGACTGTAGGAAGCCAAACAGACCCGCCTAGCCATTAGCCACATAAAATTATTTCTTGAAAATCTACTTTATAAACTTTGTTCCTCTCCTCACTTTTATTCAACTTGTTGTTTTGTAGATGCCTGTCTACCAAGTCCACAGCTACTGCCGCCACTACGAGGGCTTCGTCCGGGAGCTCCGTATGATGCTTACCTTCCTCGGGTTCCTCTTCGAACCCGAATTTCAAGGAGTGTACCCCGACGAGTTCGCCGGGCCATGCGACGTCTCCCTCACCGTCCACGGCTCCGGAGAGCATCTGCCGCCCTACACCACCGCACTTGGAGGCCCGACTTTCGACATCGCGTGCCAACGAGTCGCCCTCCAGGCCCTCATGGAGCTGAGGATGATCTACGATGATCGTCTTCAGAACTCGTCGTTCCGGCTTGTGCCGAAGCGTACTCCCGGCGCCCACCGTAGCATCTACTTCGGAGTTCACTCCGTGCGTGATCCGATCATGGCTCGGCAGTCGCGTCTTCTACAAGCTATGAACGATCTCCATACTGAGG
Source organism: Zizania palustris (assembly GCA_019279435.1). Lineage (NCBI taxonomy): Eukaryota > Viridiplantae > Streptophyta > Magnoliopsida > Poales > Poaceae > Zizania > Zizania palustris. Next base: position 54,203,815 of record JAAALK010000079.1, on the reverse strand, counting down.
CGGTGCTCGACGCCGATGAGCACCATGAGGCGGTTGAGTTCCTTCGTGAAGAGACGAAGAACTTGATCCAACAGAACGGCGAGTTGCAGCGCAAGATCATGCAGCTGCAGAAGGATATTGCGGAGATGGTTCCTCTTCTTCCAAGGAAGAAGAAGCCCATCCGTGAGCCCCTCCCTCGCCCCAAGAGGATCCCGCCACGACCCTCCCCCGCCAGACCTTCTGAGAAACCAAGGATGGTTTCGGTGTATGTGATGAGTGATTGACTGGATTTTACCCTCTGTTCGAAGGGTACCTCCGAAGGGGCTTCGGAGGTGGTTCTCCGAAGGGTGTTCGGAGGTGTTTGCTTGCTGCAGCTGTGCAGCGGAGTGTGCTCGTCGGAGGGGTCCGACAGTACGCGATGACAGGGTTCGTACCGATGGCTTCGGTACTTTGGGCGGTACACCGGAGTGTGTACCGGAGGTTGCTAACCCGGAGAGGTCTCCGGAGTACTGGATACACTTGTTTGCTTGTCTGTGGTGCGCAGGGACTTCGGAGGCGACGGACAGGGTTCGAGCCAGGTGAACCTGGGTCAGGCGGGAGGCTTGATGCCAGGGGAGCGGGGAGCTCCGTCACGGTGGCTGCGAAGGTGGTCCGGGTCAGTCCTCGGGTCGAGGCGTGCCAGGTGAAGGCAGAGAGTGCGAAGCGTGGCTCCGGCTGAAGGTACTCCGAGACAAAGTCCTCAGAGGTGAGGCACTTCGAAGGAACTCCGAATGGAGTGACTTCGGAGTTGGTGGATCAAGTCCTCTGCGGAGGCGAGGAGTTCGAAGTGTGCTCCGGAGGGAGACACTCGAAGGTACCCGACGAAGGTCTCAGAAGTCGAGGCGCATCGAAGGCATGGTCCGGGTGAGGCTCGTCGAGGAGTGTGCTCAGAGTGAGGCACTGCGACGGAGTGCTCATGGAATGCTTCATGCGGAGGCCTTGGACGAAGGAGGGACTTCGAAGGGTGGTACTCCGAAGGTGGGGCTTCGGAGTGAGGATGACTTGTGGTGCTTCGGCCATGCATGGCTTCGGTACACGGACGGACGGTGTTCAAGCTCGGAGTAGCTGCGAAGCCGTGGTGATCCACTCCGGAGGTGGTGGTGCGAAGGTCCAAGGGGCTTTGACGGCTTCGGCTCAAAACCGTCACTGTATCGAAGGACTTCTTCGGCGGAGCGAAGGCCAACAGGCTGCAGGCTTCTCGCCGAAGCTTCCGCACCCCTCGCGTGCGAAGGGAGGTTCCAGAAGTCAACACTGTAAAAGCTGACAATGTCTGTTCTGAAAAAGGCTGACACTGTCCCCTCTGCAGCTGACAGAGAAGCCTCCAAAATAAAGGTGGACTACCTTTTGTACCCCTTAGTTCTATAGAGACAAATCTGTTGTAAACCCTAGGGGTAAAGTAGTCACTTCCTTAGGATGAAGCCGTAGGCTATAAATATGGGGGCTCGGTAGGTAACATTTAACACTTTGAGCATTTACTGTTGAGCTCCTGTAGACAGACCTCGCTGTATTCATTCTGAGTTCAATTTATTTCAGTGTTCCTTGTTCAAGCAGCGAAGCCCTGCTTCTTTGTGCTTTTGCTTGAGCTCGCGTTGCATACCTCGCTAGTTTTTAGTTCACCGGAGCCTGTCTTGGCGAAGGGTGTTTTTATCGCGAAGTGTGCTTTACAGTGTGCTGTCGCTCTGTGTAACACGAGGCAAGACCTCGCTGCTTACTAGCGAAGCCCTGTTCTTTTCCCGTAGTGCTTCTTGTGTCGAAGCCCTTAGCGTGGTCCGTTTTGTGTGCGTGTAGACCTTCGCGTACGAAGCCCAGCACCAGTTGCTGTCGCCAAGTACTTGGTCGAAGTCCTCAGAGGGCTGTCCACTCTTGCGAAGGGTGAAGTGCGAAGCCTGCTCGAAGCACCTCGTGTGCGGAGCCTGCACTGACTTAGCAGAGTAGATTTTCGAGGGTTGTTCGTGGAGCGAAGTCTTCTTGGCTTCGAACTTTTGCTCCTGCGAAGCCTGTGTTCGGAGCTGTCAAAGTACCTCCGAACCAGACCTTCGAAGGTAGTGTTCGAAGCCTGTTCCGCAGAAGACAGAACAGAACCGAAGGCTAAGTATTTAGCCCGAATTTTTAAAAGCTCCCATTCACCCCCCCTCTGGTCGCCGTTTCCGGTCCAACAATTGGTATCAGAGCTTGGTTAAGATCACCAGTTGACCTTAACCGGTTTTGTGATCTTTTGGCGACATGGATAGAGGCAGTAAAATTCCTCTGTTCGATGGGATAGATTTTGCATACTGGAAGGTGCGCATGGAGGCTTACTTGTTAAGCCAAGGAAATGCAATTTGGGAGATTGTGGACTCGCAATACTCCATCCCTGATACCCGCACCACTCAAACTGAAAAAGGTCAGTATATTGCCAACTCGAAGGCAAGGAACATTCTGTTCATTGGTTTGAGTCGGAGTGAGTTTGATAGGGTGCAGCACCTTAGGACTGCTAGGGAAATTTGGACAACACTCACTGTCTTTCACGAGGGCTCTGCTCAGATTAAGGCCAGGCGCCAAAGCACCTACAATCAACAGTATCAGCTGTTTGTGCAGGCACCTGGTGAGTCTGTAGATGCCATGTTTTCTCGCTTTGACGCGATAGTGAGTAACTTGCGATCCAACGGGACGCTTGCTTACAGTGATCACGATAGGGCTATCAAGCTTCTCTATTCTCTTGACCGTAGCATATGGGAGGTAAAGATATCCAGCATTGAGGAGTCCACAGGCTATGACACATTGACCTGTGACGAACTCTTTAGCAAGCTGAAGTCCACAGAGATTGCCAAGGCATCTCTTGCTGTGCACAGAAGCTCTTTGCCACAGCCATTGGCATTGGTTTCTAGCTCTAGCCGTGGCACCACTGCAGAACCAAGCACATCAGGCACTTGTGTTCTTGCAGATGGTTTTGCTTTGTCCTCCCTGGTCTCCGTCACAAAGGAGCAGGTGGATACTCTAGCTGATGATGAGCTTGCTCTCATTGCCCGGAGGTTCACCCGCTTTCATCATGAGAGACGGGATCAGAGGAGAAGTGGTTTTAGTGGCTGCTATGAATGCGGCGACACCTCTCACATTAAGGCCAATTGCCCCAAGGTCAAGAAGAGAGATGAGAGTGATCGCCCCAAATTCCACAAAAAGGAGAGGAAGCCCTTTGTGAAGGGCAAGCGCGGCAAGATGGCTAAGAAAGTAGCCAAGGCCGCTTCCAGAGCATTTGTTGCTGCTCTCAGCGACATCGACACTTCCTCAACTGAGGAGTCGAGCTCTGAGGAGGAGGAGTCCCCAAGGAAGGAGGACAAGAAGGACAAGAAGGGACGTGACTTCACCGGCCTTTGCTTCATGGCCGACAGCGATCACAGCGGCGATGAGCTTGACTCATCTGAGGTAAACCTATCATCTGACCAGCTTCTAATTAAATTAGATGAGCTGAATGAAGTAGTGCTAGGTCAGGATAGATTACTTGTGCAAGCCGCTAGAGAAAGAAAAGACCTTAGACTTAGGCTAGAAAATGTTTCTACTGAATATGCCATGCTTAAGTCTAAGTTTGATGATGCTGAATGTGAGTCTTGTTCTGTTGTCATGGGTGAGCTTGCTCAGTTGCGTTCTGTACATGCTCAAACTCTTTCTGAGCTTGAGACTGCACAGAAGCAGCATTTGGAGGTGGATTCTAGACCTCGTGATATTATTGATTGCATGAACTGCTCTTTATTACGCGATAGCATTAATTTACGTGATAAGCATGTTCATGATTTGGAGGCTAGATTGGAGAGGGCCGGTAGTTCTAAGGATGTGCAACCTGTTTGTGACACTTGCATCACCCTTAAGGACCAGCTAGGCACTGTCAGAGAGCGAGCTGAAAACCTCATGTCTGAAAATGAATACCTTCTTTCTGTGGTGAACAAATGCACTGAAGGGAAGGGTAGGATGGATTTGCTCTTGGCCAAGACCAAGTTGTGTGCTGATAGAGCCGGGGTAGCTCTAGGTTTGGGTTTTGAGAGGATAGCTTCAGACAGTAAGGCCAAAACTGTTTTTACCTCTCCTACCACCCTAGAGAAAGAGAGAGCTCTGTTAGACACCCCATCAGCCAAAAAGCCTACCCATCCACCAAAGAAAACCACTCCTCCTACCAAGAAAAATCCTCCCAAGAAAACCACACAGAAGAAACCCAAGGAGCCTGTGAGAGTTGCTCCTGTGACCCATGAGAGTGCCCCCAGGAGAGTGTTTCATTGTTCTTATTGTCAGCGGGCGGGTCATTTGATCGGTTTCTGTTTCCGTCGCATCAAGGATGAGCGACGCGCACAGGCGATGAGCTATCAGGACATGCATTACCCATCTTTAGGTATGCATGAGTCTGAGTATTACTCTCGTCCTGTTTTCGAGGCTCCTCATGCTTCTCGGAGAGGTTTTGCTCCTCGAGGTATTCACCATGTTCCATATGATGGTAGACCTCGGGCGAGTAGCTTTGTACCTCGTCAGAGTAGGAGACCTCGACATGCTTTGCGTTCTTTGCATGTAGGTAGACCTCGCACTTTGCATCATTCTGATTATTATGTGCGTAGACCGTCTGCTTTTACTGTGCCTACTACTCGTGTCACTCAGTGCTGGATGCCTCGCCATTATTTTACTCACCCCAGCACTGAGCGATCGAGGCGTTCTTATCATGTGTAGGCGACAGGTCGAGGCTTGGAGGGCACGTGGATCATGGACTCCGGTTGTTCGCGCCACATGACCGGAGATGCAAATTGGTTCTCCAGCCTCACCACAACCAAGCAAAGAGAACATATCACCTTCGGAAACAATCGAAGGAGTAGAGTGAAAGGTAAAGGTGTGGTAAGAATTAATTCGAACTTCACTCTCAAAGATGTTGCTTTGGTTGAGAACCTGGGATACAATTTGTTGTCTGTATCTCAGTTGCTTGATGAGGGCTTCGAAGTGCGATTTCATCGTGATACTTCGCAAGTGCTCAATTCAGATGGCGTTGTGGTGTGTAAGATCTTTAGGGTTGGGAGAGTTTTTGGAGCTGATTTTTCAGAGTCGTCTGGTTCTTCACATTGTCTTGTTGCACACTCGACTTCTGAGCTTTGGAAGTGGCATAGGAGACTAGGGCATATGAGCTTTGAGTTGCTCGCTCGTTTGAGCGCCCTAGGCTTGATCCGAGGATTGCCCAAGCTCAAGTTTGAGAAGAATTTAGTTTGCGCTCCTTGTCGACATGGAAAAATGATTGCTGCTTCGCATTCGCCAGTCACCACAGTGATGACTGAACAGCCCGGAGAACTTCTCCATATGGACACTGTAGGTCCTTCTCGGGTTAGTTCTTTAGGCGGCAAGTGGTATGTACTTGTTATTGTCGACGATTTTTCTCGCTACTCTTGGGTCTTCTTTCTTGCGAGCAAGGATGAAGTGTTTTCACACTTTCGGAGCTTGGCTTTGAGACTGTTCACTGAACTCCCTGGTGCATTAAAATTCATTCGAAGCGATAATGGCACCGAGTTCAAAAACAGTCTCTTTGTTGACTTTTGCATGGAGCATGGCATAGAACATCAATTCTCTGCTCCACGGGTTCCTCAACAGAACGGTGTTGTTGAGAGGAAAAACCGCACTTTGGTTGAGATGGCTAGGACGATGCTTGATGAGCATAGGACTCCTAGAAAATTCTGGGCTGAGGCCATGAACACTGCTTGCTACATCTCAAACCGAATTTTCTTGCGCTCAATTTTAAACTTAACATCTTATGAGCTACGTTTTGGGAGACAAGCCCAAGGTTACTCATCTTCGAGTTTTTGGCTGTCGCTGTTTCATCCTAAAGCGTGGAAATTTGGATAAATTTGAGTCGCGATCTTCTGACGGGATCTTTTTGGGCTATACTACACATGGTCATTCTTATCGTGTTTATAATTTAGAAACTAACACTGTCATCGAGTCATGTGATGTGACTTTTGATGAATCAACCCCCTCTGTTAGTTCTGCTTTTGAACAGGCAAATGAACACGACATGGAACAGACTTTATTCGAAGACGAAGATCCCGGAGAATTCGAGGATGATCCCCTACTACCCTCGACATCAACCCCCGAAGCTAACCCCGCTTCAACTACTTCGGCACGAGGTCCCGAAGCGACTACCTCAACATCGGTTATCTTGGACCACTCCAACGCACAAGTTGAGGGGGAGACTGCATCCCGCCGCGAGGCTCCACATCATGTCCAAAGGATGCATCCTCCCGAGCAGATCATTGGTGAGCTTGATCAAAGGGTAACACGTTCTCACGCTCATTTCACTAATGCTGCTTTTGTTGCTTCTTTCGAGCCCTTAGATGTTAGTCATGCACTTTCTGATTCTAGTTGGATCAATGCCATGCATGAAGAGCTTGAGAATTTTGAAAGAAACCAAGTCTGGACTTTAGTTGATCCTCCACCAAATGTTCATTTCATAGGAACAAAATGGATTTTCAAAAATAAACAAGGGGAGGATGGAACAATTGTTAGAAATAAGGCTAGACTTGTAGCTCAGGGCTTTTCTCAACTAGAAGGGATTGATTTTATTGAAACTTTTGCACCTGTTGCTCGCCTTGAGGCCATTAGGATTTTGCTTGCCTTTGCGACATCCCGGGGATTCAAACTCTATCAAATGGATGTCAAAAGTGCTTTTCTTAATGGCTTCATAGGTGAAGATGTTTATGTAAAACAACCCCCTGGTTTTGAAAACCCCAAGTACCCACATAAAGTCCTTAAACTTCATAAGGCTCTTTATGGACTCAAGCAGGCCCCTCGGGCTTGGTATGATAGACTTAAGTCTTTTCTGCTTGAGCGAGGGTATTTGATGGGCTCTGTTGATAAAACTTTGTTTACTCTCAAGCATGGCAAAGATTTCCTCCTAGTTCAGATTTATGTGGATGATATCATCTTTGGTGGCTCTTCTCATGCTTTGGTTGCCGAGTTTGCAGATACCATGAGCAGGGAGTTTGAAATGTCAATGATGGGTGAACTCACCTTTTTCCTTGGTTTGCAAATCAAGCAAAGCAAACAAGGTACTTTTGTCCACCAGACAAAGTACACCAAGGACCTGCTCAAGAAGTTCGACATGTCCGATGCGAAGCCCCTCGCCACTCCAATGGCTACATCTGTAGCATTGGACCCTGACGAAGATGGAGAAGTCGTAGATCAGAAGGAGTTCCGGAGCATGATCGGCTCCCTCCTCTACTTGACTGCCACGAGGCCGGACATACACTTCGCAGTATGTCTGTGCGCTCGTTTTCAGGCTTCACCACGAGCTTCACACCGCCAAGCGGTTAAGCGCATCCTAAGGTATCTCAAACACACCCTTGAATTTGGCATATGGTATTCATCGTCTTCATCTTTATGTCTTAGAGGTTTTTCAGATGCAGATTTTGCTGGGTGTAGAATTGATAGGAAGAGTACCTCTGATCAGTGTTCTAATGGCGGCATTAGGCGGGCGCCTAGGCGGCGCTGGGCGCTGGGCGCCGCCCCTGCGCCGCGCGGAAGGGTTTGGCGGCCGGCTGGGCGGCCAGGGCGCCTAGGCGGGTCAACCGCGCCCTGGGCGTTGACTGCGGCGCCTAGGCGCCCTGGGCGGCGACGGCGAAAAACGCAAAAAATATGATTGGAGGGGGTAAAACGCAAAACAACCTAGGGTTTTATTTGTGGCTGGCCCGTGGCATCCTCCTTGCTCGCCGCACGCGCCGTCACGCCGCCGCACGCGTCGCCGGCTCGCCGCCTCGCCAGCTCGCCGCCGTTCGCCCCTTCGGCCTTTCGCCGCGCTCTGGTGTCGACGCCGGCCTCGCGCGCCACTTCGGCATTTCCCTCGTGCGCGACGACTTCGGCGGTTCGGCCTCCGGCGGTGCTCCTGGTCTCCGGCGGGCGGCGGCCCCGCTCTGCCCTCTGTTCTCCGGCGCGGCTTGGGCGCTGCACTGCTGCTGGCCTGCTGCTCACGGCTCACGCTCACCCAGAGTCCCAGAGACGCACGCGGCAGTGGCACACGCTCCAGGCGCCCCTAGGCGCCGCCTAGGCGCCGCCTAGGCGCCCCTAGGCGCTAGGCGGCCAGTCTCCGCCCGACTAGCGCCTAGCGCCTTTTAGAACACTGCCTCTGATACTTGTCATTTTCTGGGTACGTCTCTGGTTTGCTGGTCTTCCCGCAAACAGTCTAGTGTTGCACAATCGACGGCTGAGGCCGAATATGTTGCTGCAGCTAGCTGTTGCTCTCAGATTTTGTGGATGGTTTCCACTTTGCGGGATTTCGGGTTAGATTATAAGAGTGTTCCACTTTTCTGTGATAACACTAGTGCTATTTGTATTGCAAACAACCCGGTTCAGCACTCCAGAACCAAACACATTGATGTACGATATCATTTTCTCAGAGATCACAATGAGAAGGGTGATATTGAACTTCAATATGTTGATACCCAACACCAGCTTGCCGATATTTTTACAAAACCCCTCGATGCTTCTCGATTTGCTTACTTGCGTGGGGAACTTGGCATTTGTCACCCTTACGGCATTTTGTGAGGGGGAGCTGATTTTAATTGTCTTGCATATGCTCATTATGTGTGGAATTGCACTTACATCTTTTGCTATTATATGCCTGCTTTTAATTCAAAGAAATCATGACAGCTCAACTCTGTGAAATATGTCTGGAACATTGATTGTGCATGATGTTTTATTTTCTAAAAATCGAAACTTGCTCACCGCATAACCTTGTATCTAGCTTGTTTAGGCTGGACTGCTTTTAGCTATCTTTTATCTACTTGACAGCAAGATACTGTTCCTTGGATGCTAAAATTTGCAAAAATGTGTTCTTTATTCATGGATATTCATCAAAATATTTCATTTATCTGAATCAAAATCAAAAATCCATGATTTGTCTGGTTTAAATGAAAAGATCCAGGAGGGTTTGTTTGTCGCACTACTCTATTCTAGACTGCTTACCATTGCACCTTGGTCTGAACTGGGATAGTTTAGTGTATGCCAAAATCATCGCCTTAAGCTTCAGATGGCTTTCTTGCCTAGGCTTGGCCTGATTGGTCAGTATAAGGTGGACAAACAAATAACCCCTGGCATTACGAAAAAGAACAACAAATTTATTTGATCATCAAAGTTGCTTTCTCAGCTTCTTTTGAACAAGACTTGCCTGTCTCATGTAGAAATTGTTAGCTTTGCGCAGTCCTTGCCTTCACATGTCTAGCTGCTTTGACTAAGTGGTGATGCTTTTATCTTAAAATGACAAAATCACATGCCATCATCTTGTTTCACAGATTGTTAAATTGAGCTGAGCACATGATCATTTGTGTTAATTTTGGCATATTTTTGCATTATATGTCTTTGCAATTCTATTCATTTCAAAGCTGTGCATCTTTTGCTTGCTCCTTGATGCTTGCATTGCCAAAGGGGGAGAGGTTTGCTATGTTCTCTGCCGCAAGAAGGCATAATTTTGAAGGGGGAAGAGATTTTTGACATAAAGGGGGAGAAAAATTTGCTTAACTCAGGGGGAGTTCTTATCAAGGGGAGATTTGCCAAAAAGGGCTTTTACTCTTTTGAGAAAAGGGGGAGAAAAATTTCTTTTATCAAGTGACATGCTTTGGCTCTTTTTGAGTTTTTATGGTCACTTGTGTGCTGAAAGTTTTTAAATTTTCTTGAACTTCGATTTGGTTGTCAATGCACTCATCAAGGGGGAGATTGAGAAACCAAGGATGGTTTCGGTGTATGTGATGAGTGATTGACTGGATTTTACCCTCTGTTCGAAGGGTACCTCCGAAGGGGCTTCGGAGGTGGTTCTCCGAAGGGTGTTCGGAGGTGTTTGCTTGCTGCAGCTGTGCAGCGGAGTGTGCTCGTCGGAGGGGTCCGACAGTACGCGATGACAGGGTTCGTACCGATGGCTTCGGTACTTTGGGCGGTACACCGGAGTGTGTACCGGAGGTTGCTAACCCGGAGAGGTCTCCGGAGTACTGGATACACTTGTTTGCTTGTCTGTGGTGCGCAGGGACTTCGGAGGCGACGGACAGGGTTTGAGCCAGGTGAACCTGGGTCAGGCGGGAGGCTTGATGCCAGGGGAGCGGGGAGCTCCGTCACGGTGGCTGCGAAGGTGGTCCGGGTCGGTCCTCGGGTCGAGGCGTGCCAGGTGAAGGCAGAGAGTGCGGAGCGTGGCTCCGGCTGAAGGTACTCCGAGACAAAGTCCTCGGAGGTGAGGCACTTCGAAGGAACTCCGAATGGAGTGACTTCGGAGTTGGTGGATCAAGTCCTCTGCGGAGGCGAGGAGTTCGAAGTGTGCTCTGGAGGGAGACACTCGAAGGTACCCGACGAAGGTCTCAGAAGTCGAGGCGCATCGAAGGCATGGTCCGGGTGAGGCTCGTCGAGGAGTGTGCTCAGAGTGAGGCACTGCGACGGAGTGCTCATGGAATGCTTCATGCGGAGGCCTTGGACGAAGGAGGGACTTCGAAGGGTGGTACTCCGAAGGTGGGGCTTCGGAGTGAGGATGACTTGTGGTGCTTCGGCCATGCATGGCTTAGGTACACGGACGGACGGTGTTCAAGCTCGGAGTAGCTGCGAAGCCATGGTGATCCACTCCGGAGGTGGTGGTGCGAAGGCCCAAGGGGCTTTGACGGCTTCGGCTCAAAACCGTCACTGTATCGAAGGACTTCTTCGGCGGAGCGAAGGCCAACAGGCTGCAGGCTTCTCGCCGAAGCTTCCGCACCCCTCGCGTGCGAAGGGAGGTTCCAGAAGTCAACACTGTAAAGGCTGACAATGTCTGTTCTGAAAAAGGCTGACACTGTCCCCTCTGCAGCTGACAGAGAAGCCTCCAAAATAAAGGTGGACTTCCTTAGGATGAAGCCATAGGCTATAAATATGGGGGCTCGGTAGGTAACATTTAACACTTTGAGCATTTACTGTTGAGCTCCTGTAGACAGACTTCGCTGTATTCATTCTGAGTTCAATTTATTTCAGTGTTCCTTGTTCAAGCAGCGAAGCCCTGCTTCTTTGTGCTTTTGCTTGAGCTCGCGTTGCATACCTCGCTAGTTTTTAGTTCACCGGAGCCTGTCTTGGCGAAGGGTGTTTTTATCGCGAAGTGTGCTTTACAGTGTGCTGTCGCTCTGTGTAACACGAGGCAAGACCTCGCTGCTTACTAGCGAAGCCCTGTTCTTTTCCCGTAGTGCTTCTTGTGTCGAAGCCCTTAGCGTGGTCCGTTTTGTGTGCGTGTAGACCTTCGCGTACGAAGCCCAGCACCAGTTGCTGTCGCCAAGTACTTGGTCGAAGTCCTCAGAGGGCTGTCCACTCTTGCGAAGGGTGAAGTGCGAAGCCTGCTCGAAGCACCTCGTGTGCGGAGCCTGCACTGACTTAGCAGAGTAGATTTTCGAGGGTTGTTCGTGGAGCGAAGTCTTCTTGGCTTCGAACTTTTGCTCCTGCGAAGCCTGTGTTCGGAGCTGTCAAAGTACCTCCGAACCAGACCTTCGAAGGTAGTGTTCGAAGCCTGTTCCGCAGAAGACAGAACAGAACCGAAGGCTAAGTATTTAGCCCGAATTTTTAAAAGCTCCCATTCACCCCCCCTCTGGTCGCCGTTTCCGGTCCAACACCTTCCACCAGCGCCCCTGCACCACGCCCCGGCCTCGTCTCCGACTCCATCATCGAGAATTTTCTCGAACCCACCATCCCTTCGGAGCCGCGTACTCATGGTTCCGAGAGCACGGAGACCGCCTCCGGTGGCGAGTAGGCGTTAGGAGTCACTATTTGAAATAAAAAAACATGATTTTGTATGTGGTGCTACCCACGACGAGTGTGTTGTGGGTAGAATAAAAACTTGATTGTAATGAACAATTTCTACCACTCCATTTATGTGCTTGAATCTTATATGGTATTTTTGATTGTATTATTGTTTCGTCATCCTTGCCTTATCACTATGTATATTCAGAAGATGGCCGACCACCAGAACACCGGCTCCAACAACGGAGCAGGAGGAAGCCGTGATGCGCCCGAGGGTGTTGTGCCCAACTGGGGTGCAACGGGCCCGCGTCAGTCTGGGTTGCCTTCCGCCAACCACCCCACCTTGGCGGAGATGATGGCGAATCAGAACCAACTGATCACCGCCCTCTTCACTCAGATGCAGAACCAACAGGCTCAGTTGGACCGTCTGCAGAATGGGGAACCCGCCCCTCGCGCACCAGCACCCGCGCCCGCTCCGCAACTCTCGGAGTTTCTGCGCGTGCGTCCGCCCATTTTCTCGAGCACCACCAACCCGATGGAGGCCGGAGATTGGCTTCGTACCATCGGGAAGAAGCTCGACCTCCTCCCCTGCACCGACCGAGAGTGAGTGGCCTTCGCCACTCACCAGCTCCAGGGTCCCGCCGCTGAATGGTGGGACAACTACCGTGAGTCCCAGCCAGAGGACCACGTGGTGACTTGGGCGGAGTTCACCATCGCCTTCCGTGCCGCCCACGTCCCCGCCGGTGTCATCGCGGTGAAACAACATGAGTTCCGCGACCTGCAACAAGGCAACCGGACCGTCATGGAGTACCTCCATGAGTTCAACCACCTCGCCCGCTACGCACCGGAGGAAGTGCGCACTGACGCCCTCCGCCAAGCCAAGTTCCTCTGGGGACTTAAGGATGAGCTGTCCATCCAGCTCGTCGCCACCGACTACGCCGACTTCCAACGGCTAGTCAACAAAGCGCTCATCCAAGAGACTGAGCAGAACAGGCTGGACCTCAAGAAGAGGAAGATGATCGCCTTCAAGCATCAGCAGGCGAACTCTCAGAGGCCCCGCTTCGTCCCTCCGCCACCAGCGCCCGCCTACCATCCTCGGCCCGCCTACAGGCCACCTCACACCGCCGGTGGATCCAACGCCGGGCATCCTCGTCCCGCTCCACCAGCTCCGGCCGCTCAGCCGACACCAGCCGCCAAGGCCCCGATCTTGAAGGATCGCCAAGGGAGGCCGGTCGTCTGCTTCAACTGCCGCAAGGAAGGGCACTATTCGCACCAGTGTCCTCACCCCAAGCAGACTCAAGGCGCGGCACCCAACCAGGCAGTTCGCGCCCGCGTCAACCACATCAGCGCGGAGGAAGCTCAGAGGCTTCTGAAGTCGTACTCGGTACGTTTACTGTGAATTCCGTACCGGCCGTAATACTATTTGACTCTGGAGCAACCCACTCCTTCGTCTCAGAAGATTTTGTGAAAACAAACGAACTGAACGTGCTCCCTCTACCCATTCCCATGGTGATTGCCACTCCCGGCAATAGGACCTTAGCCCGCTTATACAGCCCTAAGGTTCAAATTGACATCCAAGGAGTACTGTTTCGGGCCGAGCCAGTCCTCATCCAATGCACCGGACTCGACCTCATACTAGGGATGGATTGGTTGATGAAGCACAAGGGAGTGATCGACTGTGCCAACAAGTCCGTCTCGGTGACCAACCCTGAAGGCGCAACCGTCACTTTTCGGATGACCAGTCGCAAACCACTCGGAGCATCCCTTCGCTCGATAGCTCTTGAAGAGGTACCTATAGTCAAGGAGTTTGTGGATGTCTTCCCTGAAGACTTACCCGGAATGCCTCCCAAGCGGGATATCGAATTCAGAATTGAACTTGTCCCCGGGACCACTCCAATCTCCAAGCGCCCATACCGGATGGCCGCCAATGAACTAGCCGAAGTCAAGAGCAACATCGAAGACCTAGAGCAAAAAGGGTATATTCGACCAAGTACCTCACCCTGGGGTGCACCGGTTATATTTGCCATGAAGAAGGATAAGACCAAGAGGATGTGCGTGGACTATAGAGCCTTGAACGACGTAACCATCAAGAACAAGTACCCATTGCCTCGGATCGACGACCTGTTCGATCAACTGAAAGGATCCTCGGTGTTTTCCAAGATTGACCTCAGGTCAGGTTATCACCAGTTGAGGATTAGAGAAGAAGACATACCCAAGACTGCCTTCACCTCTCGCTATGGACTTTATGAGTACACCGTGATGTCGTTCGGACTCACGAATGCCCCGGCCTTTTTCATGAACATGATGAACAATGTATTCATGGAATTCTTGGACAAGTTCATCGTGGTATTCATCGACGATATCCTTGTTTACTCCAAGACCAAGGAAGAACACGAGACTCACCTCCGCCTGACCCTCGGAAAGCTAAGGGAGCAGCAACTGTACGCCAAGTACAGCAAATGCGAATTTTGGTCGTCTGAGGTGAAGTTCCTCGGCCACGTTATATCTGCCGGAGGAATAGCAGTGGACCCAACCACCATTGAAGCGGTAACCAACTGGCTACAGCCCACAACCGTGACCGAGATCCAGAGTTTTCTCGGATTGGCCGGATACTACCGCCGGTTCATCAAGAATTTTTCCAAGATCGCCAAGCCTATGACCAGACTTCTGCAGAAGGAAGTGAAGTTTGAATGGACCCCCGACTGTGAAGAAAGCTTCCAGACCCTCAAGAAGAAGCTAGTGTCAGCTCCCATTCTGACTCTACCAGACATCCGAAAAGACTTCCACGTCTACTGTGATGCCTCTCGTCAAGGATTGGGATGCGTCTTAATGCAAGAAGGGAAAGTGATATCCTACGCCTCCCGACAGCTAAGGCCGCATGAGCTGAACTATCCGACCCACGACCTGGAACTAGCAGTCGTGGTTCATGCCTTGAAGATATGGAGACATTACCTTGTGGGAAATCGGTGTGAGGTCTTCACCGACCACAAGAGCCTCAAGTACATATTCACCCAACCAGATCTGAATCTCAGGCAAAGGAGATGGTTGGAACTGATTAAGGATTACGACTTGGGCATCCATTATCATCCGGGCAAAGCGAATGTGGTGGCAGACGCCCTTAGTCGAAAAGGGTACTGCAATGCCATCATGGTTCAGGACCAAGCTCCTTTGCTTTACAAGGAGATGGAAAGGCTAAACCTAGTAATCACCACTCGAGCATACCTCGCTGCCTTGGAGTCTCAGCCTGTCTTAATAGACCAGATCCGAGAAAAGCAGGAGGAAGACCCGAACATCCTGGAGATCCAGCAGAACATGAAAAAGGGTAAAGCCCCCGGATTTTCCGAGAACGAGCATGATACCATCTGGTTCGGAAACCGGATATGCGTAACCAACCTACCTGAATTGAAGACCCTCATCCTTCAAGAAGTCCACGATACGTTATACTCCATCCATCCCGGGAGTACAAAGATGTATCAAGATCTGAAGGAGAAATATTGGTGGGTCAGCATGAAGAGAGAAATAGCTGAGTATGTGGCCAAGTGCGACACATGCCGGCGAGTCAAGGCAGAGCATCAGAGGCCTGCCGGACTTCTTCAACCTCTCAAGGTCCCTGAATGGAAGTGGGAAGAGATAGGAATGGACTTCATCACAGGACTGCCCAGGACCCAAGCTGGTCACGATTCTATCTGGGTGATCGTCGACCGACTCACCAAGGTAGCTCACTTCGTTCCGGTCAAGACAACTTACACCGTCGCCAAGTTGGCTGAGTTGTATATGACCCGGATCGTGTGCCTCCATGGAGTTCCTAAGAAGATTGTATCTGACCGTGGGAGTCAGTTTACCTCCAAGTTTTGGAAGAACCTTCAAGAGGAACTCGGCACCCGGCTGAACTTTAGCACCGCCTATCATCCACAGACCGACGGTCAGACCGAAAGGATCAACCAGATATTGGAGGATATGCTTAGAGCTTGTGCTCTAGACTTTGGCGGAATGTGGGACAAGAACTTACCATATGCGGAGTTCTCCTACAACAACAGCTATCAAGCCAGCCTGCAAATGTCCCCGTTCGAAGCACTCTATGGGCGTAAGTGCAGAACGCCGTCGCTCTGGGATAAAACCGGAGAGTCACAACTGTTTGAGACTGATCTATTAAGGGAAGCTGAAGAGAAGGTTAAAATCATAAGAGACCGATTTAAGGCAGCCCAATCCCGTCAGAAGAGCTATGCCGACAACCGTCGAAGAGACCTAGCCTTTGAGGAGGGCGATTATGTCTATCTCCGAGTCACTCCCCTCCGCGGCACTCAAAGGTTCAACATGAAAGGCAAACTAGCACCCCGCTACGTCGGACCTTTCCAGATCCTCCGACGACAAGGAGAGGTGGCATATCAACTCGAACTGCCTCCATCCTTGGCAGGAGTTCATGATGTGTTCCATGTCTCTCAGCTGAAGAAGTGCCTCCGTGTACCCACCGAGCAAGCCGATCTCCAACAGCTCAATGTCCAAGAAGACTTGACCTACATAGAGAAACCCATCAAGATCTTGGAAACCAAGGAACGAGTAACCAGAAGTCGTGTAGTTCACTTCTGCAAGGTTCAATGGAACAACCATCCCGCCGAAGAAGCCACTTGGGAAAAGGAAGACGAACTAAAAGCCCAATACCCCGAGCTATTCGAGTAACGTTCCAATCTCGAGGACGAGATTCTTGTAAGGGGGATAGGTTTGTAACACCCCAAATTTTCAAAACAATAAAATATTATTAAATTCAATTTCCTGGAATATACATTTCTGAAAATACTTTTAATACTCTTTTATACCCTTTTGATCTACAACATAGAGTAGATGGCCAAACCAGGAGATGAAACTTTTTGTATATGATCCTAAGACCCAAATCCATTTTTGAGAATTTTTGTAAATTTTTACCAACCTTGGAAGTAGCCCTAATATTTTAATCTATTTTCTGGAATTATTTTTAATCAGAAATGCTTAGAAACAGTAATGGCCCCCTCCCCTCCCTTTTCTCTCTCCCGGCCAGCCCAGCCCACTCCCACCCGCGCGCTCGGACTGATAGCCAGGCCCCGCCTGTCAGCGACCCCCTCCTCTCTTCTCGCGCGCGCCCGACGCCTCGACCCCACCCGTCAGCCCCCT
Organism: Zizania palustris; assembly: GCA_019279435.1. Taxonomy (NCBI): domain Eukaryota; kingdom Viridiplantae; phylum Streptophyta; class Magnoliopsida; order Poales; family Poaceae; genus Zizania; species Zizania palustris. The sequence continues at coordinate 54,186,931 of JAAALK010000079.1, read as the reverse complement.
CTCTCGCGCGCTCGCACCCGCTGACCACCTTGGCCCACCTGTCGGACCCGTCTTCCCCGCGGGATCCGCCCCCAAACCCCCCCCCCCTCGCCGACCGAAGCCCTAATCCCGCCTCGGATCCGCCCCCGCCGGCCCCTTCCCTTAAATTCTTCGCCGGCAATGAATTCCCCTCAACGCGCCGACCGTTTCCCCCTATTAATCTCGCCCGATTCGCGTCCAGGTGCATTGAACCGCGTTCAACCCGAGCTCGCCAGCGTTGAAGAGAGCCTTTACTCTCGGCCTCCCCCGATTACGCCCCCTCTGCCCCCGCCGACGACCCTATATAAACCCCCTGGCCGTCCGCGTTATGCCCCTACGCCCAATCGCTGCGAGAACCAACAGAGCCCTTGCATTCCGCATTTTAGCGCACCACCGTCGCCCTCGCTCCAGCCGTCGCTCGCCGTCGCCAGAGTCCCCCTCCGTCCTCGCCGACCGCACCACTGCGACCGCACGGACCTCACCGACCTCGGCCACCACTCCGTCGTCAACGAACCTCGCCGGATCGCCGTCGCCGCCGAGGACCCGAACACCTTCGCCGCCTCCGCTCGTCGCTGGCCTCGCTCCGTCGACCTTTCTTCGCCGCAAGGGTACCCTCGTGATCCCCGTAGCACCCTCTTTCCATTTTAGGCCTTAGCTTTGACCGCCATCGCTCGCCGTGGCCTCTGGCCCGCTCGCCGTCGTCGGAGAAGACGACCGACACGGGTCGAGTACCCGTGCCGTGTCGGATTCACGCACGACCGTGCGATCTGGATCCGACGGTGACGATTAATCCCCGCGTGCGGTTTAATCTGATCCGTTAGATCTCGGCGAAGGGGTACGTTTTAATCTCGTGCATCCGTTAGTTTTAAAACCCCGCATCGTATCTAAGCCGTCCATCGCGTACCGGTTCAAACGTTTTAATCCTGGCCGTCCACGTCACTTTAACGCGCCCCGCCCCACCCTCGCGCGTCGGATCTGGATCCGACGGTCCAGATCGACCCGGTGCACGCGCACAGTGCGCGGGTTCACCGTGGGCCTGGCTCACCGTGGACCCGAGGGGTTTAAAAATTGAAAATGAATTTCAGAAATACTTTTAAACTTGTAAAATTCATATCTAGCGCATTTGAACTCTAAAAATTGCCATTCTAATTTCAGAAAATTCATAATATTATTCTCTACATGTTTATGCAATAAAAACAGTAGGTTTACTTTGGACATTTCATGTTTATTTAAATGGACATTCAAATGCCCTTAGGTTAAAAATGTAAATTTAAATTATTTAAAATCCAGTAAATTTTGTGTTTATTTATTTCCTGTTAATATGAACAAACCACTAAGTTTTCTATGGAACTTTCATTTAAAATTTATTAGAGAACTTAAAAATAAGACTAACCACTTTTAAAACCCTTTTTCAGGGGACAACACTTTAGTTTAAATTCTTTTAAACTGAGTTTCAGGACCCTAACAACTTGATTTATTTTTAATCAAACCAACTCAACCCTATGTGATTATTATGTGATGTTATATTGTTTAGTTGAATATTGTATTCATTTTATTTTACTTTATTATATTAAAAAGACTACGACGTCGCCGAGGAGCCGGAGTACTTCCCCGAAGTCCCTCCCTCTCCTTTCGCTGAACAAGGCAAGTCACCAAACTAACCTTTTGAGCATATTGAACCCATGTTTGATTAAACTATCGCTAAAACACATAGGTTATATATGCATTAGTCAAATGAACCCTTACAATATATTTATTTAGGATCCCCCGACCTTGATGTGCAACCCAAGCCATGCTCTCTAGCCAAAACTCCTTGTCACCATATGATTAATGTTATTAGCTAGTGTCCAAAGTATCGACACAATCGCTATAGGATAAAAATGAGTCGTAGTACATGGTTCTACTATATGATCCCCATTGTTTCTCATCTATGGAATTCTGTCGGTGTTGGAGTTGTGGTTATGAGTGAATGCATGGTGGGTTCCGGGTGCAAGCTAGGGCATTGGTCGGTAGCACCCGGGGCACTATAAGGACCGGTCTGAGGGATCCGTTGCAATACACTTACGTACTAACCACAAGTCTAGTGGGTAAGTCCTAACTAAGGTATGGATTGTTCCAAACCGAGGCCACCATTTGGAGATGGGTCAAGTAGCACCTGCGGGTGACTTGTACCAATGTGGCGCAAAAGGGGGTGCGACGTTAGCCGGGATGCGGCCCGGCGCGCCGGCGAAACCTAGAGCGGGTGGTTATCACTTGGAACATTTCATGCCGAGGTTTTGGCATGAGTTCCCGTGGTATGGGTCATCTCGTTTGGGATGAGTGCGTGCCTTGTGGGTACAGTAGTACATCTATGATCAGAGTCTTAAATCTTTTCGAAAAGCCGAGCCCACGGTCAAGGGCGGGTTGCGTGACATCCCCCAGTTAGTTTACTTTGAATATGTATGTGCAAGATGGATTGACATGTAAGGACTGTTGTGCGAGGAGGTAAAACGTACTCCTCGAGTTAGTTGATGTTGTTGATATTCATGTTTACTTTTCCCGCATAATTAAAATATGATTACACTAAATGCAATAACCGAAACTGTACCTTTCCGCGGTGTTAGCCATTACCCTTCCTTGTTTATTATCCTGCATTATTACTTGCATTTGCGGTGGCTTGTTGAGTACTATTTGTACTCATACCCGTTGGACCCCACAGAGGATGCTTACTACGAAGACGGTCTGGAGTAGCGACCCAGTCGAGAAGAAAAATCCTGAAGAAGACGTTCGTCATGCCGATTTCTAATTATCGTTATTACTGTTTTTTTATTAAAACATTGATGTAATAATTATGGTCTGCGTACCATGGATATTGTCGTATGTACGTTGTCGCATGATGAACCTCTTGTATTATTGTTTTTCTTCTGAAATTCAATAATGTCTCGATTTGTTAAATCGGGGCGCTACAGGCCTCGGGGGCCTTTTAGCGGCCTGCTTCGCAGGGCTGGCTTCGGCCCGAAGGCTCTTCGGTGGCCTACTATGCCAAAGCTTCAGCCCAAGGAACACCCTTCGGCGGGCCTGCCAAAGGCCCACTTCGGGTGGACTTCGGATAAGGAGTCTGATACAAATTCTGGTTGTTTTATCTCTAAACTTGATTAGGTCGAATCTTATCAGATTAGAGTTAGAGATAAGAAGACAAACTTCTATAAATACAGGGGTGAGGCCGGTTCATAGGGACCCCTAACACAGATCAACTCTTCAAACCGTAGTTTGAACCGTACCGCATTAGATTAGTACACCTTCGTGGGTTTGCGCTGGAAGCCCTCTGTCGGCCACGCCATAACAGTGGTAAGCCTTGTTGGTTCGCGTGTGAATCATCCGTTAATCTACGTAACAGATTGCTATCACCTTGTTGGCTCGCTTGTGAACCATCTGTTAATCTACGTAACAGATTGCTACCCTTCGTTTTGTATAATGCAACACTCTGTAATTCGGTCTCCAGGCCAAATTGGTACTTGATCCTCTTTCTGCTGCAGGTTTCACGTTCGGAGCCCCCTTCATTGAAGGTTTCTGGAGCTAGGAAGCTGGTTTCGGAAGCTGCCAGAGCACCCTTAGGCGAGTCCTCGCTTCGTCTATTCGTGCCGGATCTGTCACGCTGTTGTCGGTCTGGTCGAGCCCCATGCGCTGGAGCTACTTCGCATCGAAGTTGCTTCACACCGGAATCACGCCAGCACGCGCCGCATTGGACTTTGTCGTATCGGAACGCTCCGCACCGAACCTCATCGTGCCAGCACTTTGCGTTGGATTTTGTCGTGTTAGAGGCTTCACACCAAACCCTGTCGTTCGGAAGTGATTTTGCGTCGCGATTTTTCAGAGCCAGTATTCGGCCAGATCGATTCGAACACCGAAGGATATCTTCGGCGCATCCTTCGCACCATACGCCGAAGGACCCCCTTCGGCGACCCTTCGAACGGTACACTCCGAACCAATCTGGCTCCGTTCGGCCGGTTGGATTATTTTATCTATATATTTAAGGTAATTGGATTATTTACTTGTGATCTGATTACTTGGCGACTCTACCCCTATTTCCACTTTTAAGGGTAGTCGGAACGCGGCGTTAGTGTGGTGTCACGCTTAGGCTCATCCCTAAGTATCCACACGCTTTTGGATCGTCGAACCGGCCCAAGTGCGGGGCATGTTTTCGTGTCAACACACTTTTTGGCGACTCCGCTGGGGAAGACTACGCCAAAATGACAAGTACGTCTACATCGGCTGCAAGTACCTCTGCAACGACTACTACGTCTACAACACCGATGGATCCCATGGGGGACGCAGAGATCGAAAACCGCAACATTATGATGCCCACCCTTGTAGATATCCCTGAGGAAGGTCGGGCGGATATCGAGGCAAAGATGAAAGAACTCCAAGTTCTCATGTTCGAGAGCTACGTCAAGACACACGTGTGCTTCATCAAGTGCGACGTCAACATCCCCGACCTCACCCGGAGTCAGGTAACACCAGTGTTGCCTCCTTTATCTTCCTTAGAGATTGAGCAAAAGATAGCCGCATCCGTTGATCGAGATGTTAGCGCTTCGCTAGTCAACCGTCTAGATTCGACAGTTAGCTCTCAGGTAGAGGCAACATTTAGAAGGTTCGATTTTACCGAGGTCGTTCGTCCAACTCCAATCGCTAGCGTACCCCCAGTAAATCGCATTTATAGCATAACTAACGGTAGTACCGACAAAGCTATCACGTCTTCGGGCTCAACATCTATGGCCGAGACAAGTCACTACACTTATGGACAAGCTAACGCTGCTTATTATGCACCGCCTCCACCTACACCTACGCTAGCTTTTCTCGCGCTACCTGCGCCGCATGCTCCTATGCACCCACATAGACCCGAGCACGTCATATGCCTTGAGCCAGCACGAGAAGAGCCCCGCGGCCGACACACAGACATACCACCGCGTGTCGCGCCCCCGCATGAGAGACGCGCACAGGCAGGAGGCCAGGACGACATTGAGGAGCCGATCCGCACGCTATTTAGAGAGTGTACCGGCTTCGCGCCTCGAGATCGGGCTAGGGTTTACTGAAAGTCATACCCCAATCACTTCGATACCATACCCTACCCTCACGGCTATAGAGTCTCTGAATTCACCAAATTCGACGGCGAGGGTAACAAGACCACACTAGAGCATGTTAGTTAATTCTTAGCACAGTGTGGAGAAGTTAGTGGGTCAAACGCATTAAAACTTAGATTGTTTTCTCTTTCACTATCCGGCACCGCTTTCACTTGGTTTTCGGCGCTGCCGCCGAACTCCATACAAACATGGGCCCAATTAGAACAAAAGTTCCATGACTATTTTTATACGGGTGAGACAGAACTTAGGCTTTCACACTTGACATCGGTCAAATAGAAATTTAGTGAGAGTGTCTCTGAGTACGTCAAGTGCTTTAGAGACACCAGGAATCGGTGTTTTAGTCTCAACATTTCAGAAAGAGATTTAGCGGACCTAGCTTTTAACGGGTTACGTTCTGAGATTAAAGAAAGACTAGATAATCAAAACTTTTTGGAAGTCAGTCAAGTCCTACAGTAGGCTTTGGTCCAAGAAGGTCGAGACAAGGATAAAAAAATCATTAAAACATTTAACAAACTTAGGGCTGAAGTTCACATCATGGAACACTCCGACAAGGAAGAGTCAGAGGAAGAAGACGATTCGGTTGATATGTATGTGGCTGAATGGGCTTGGAACACTAAGAGCAAGCCTATCACTTGTTCTGAGCTACAACCGTCTCCCACTAAGAGTCAGCCCAACGAAGTTAAATACTCCTTTGATGTGACTAAATGCGATAAAATATTTGATTTCCTCTTGAAGAGCCAGCTTCTCAGTTTGCCTAAGGGCCAGGTCATCCCGACCGCCAACGAACTAAAGAAGCACCCCTACTGTAAGTGACATGATTCGCATTCTCACTATACTAACGACTGCAATGTTTTCCGTCGGTAGGTTCAATCGGCCATAGAAGAAGGATGATTGAAAATATATTCTAGTCTAAAGATGAAGTTGGACAAAGACCCATTTCCCATGAACACCGTCGACCTCGATGAGAATAAAGTGCTGATTTGGCCAGAACAGACTGAGTCATCTAAGAGAAAAGTGGTCGTTATTGGAGAATCACGCACACGCACACTCATACCAAAGAACCCTGAAGTAGGGGTGTGGAAAAAGAACATCAACATGTCTCCTTCGGCTAGGGTTCGCAAGAAGCCAAAGGTAACATACCAAATGCTATTGGATAAACACCAAAATAAAGCCGAGAAAGCAGGCCCTGGCCAAAAATGCCAAGACAGCCGAAGGGGCCAAGACAGCCAAACCCTTCGTAGAAGGTGTTCGGACCCCAACAACTGAACCCCCGTAGGGTGAGTTCGGACCCCAATGGACGAACCCTCCTCATAGTGAGTTCAGACCCCAATGGTCGAACCCTCCGCATAACGAGTCCGGACCCTAATGGCCGAACCCTCCATATAGCGAGTTCGAACCTAAATTGTCGTACCCTCTACATAGTGAGTTCGGACCCCAATGATTGAACCCTCCGGTGAGGTCGGACCCCAGTGGCCGAGCCCACCTCCGCTCTAGATGAATCCCCCGTGGTAGAGTTCGGCCCGCAATGGCCGAACATACCTCTCACCTGATAGGACCCTTCGCTGATATGGTCCGAGATACCTTCGACATGGCCGAAACCCTCCCCGGTCAATGGGTTCGACTCGTAGTGGGCGAAGCCACTGGAACCACCGATGCCTCCACCATACTACTGGGCAGGATCCCCATGGGCTCTGAACTACACCTCGCCGCTGGAGTACCCTTCACAGTATAGTGTTGCCCCCTATTTTCCTTCGGAGTGTTATGATTAGCTAGGACAAGTGTATACAGCGAAGGGGAATGTTGTCCACAGGCTGTCTATGGTACCTTCAAATCGACTCACGTAGGACGAAGCCAAGGGAGATGGGAGCGAAGAGGCGAGGGAGAGGGAGTCCAAAGCCATCACAGTCAAGGTAGGGTCTTAGGAGGTCTCAATCCCGAAGGCCCCATCGCCGAAGCTCGATGGAGGTAAGTTCCCTAGTCCGACCGAGGTCATCACCGAATCCTGGTCCGATCGGCCTAACAAGGTCGGTCCGACCAACAGGGCGCATAGAGAGGTTCTCACCAAGCGCAAAGAATACGAGGCCGACCCGGGTAATTCCCATTCATACAGAAATCATAGGAACAAGTTGGTGGTGCCTGGTACTAAGCCACAACCATCTTAGGCACCTCCGGGCATGTCCAAATCATAGAAGAGGCGCATACAATGCCTGCGGTCATAGGAGATGCGCGAGAAGAAGGTCGAGGATGAGCGAGACACCATTTTTGAGGAAATCTGCCCTCGTCCAATCGTGAAGCAAGTATGGAAGCCCAAGTCGGTTGATATGAACAACCTGACTCCCGTTCCGAGCGACAACGACGACATGCTCGACGATGACTACACGCCCATCTCTGAGGGACCCGCACCTCAAGCAATGGACATAAACGTCATTATGCTTCCCGCCAAGTTCGCACTACCACGAGACGAGGCCGAGGTCGCTCAGTTGAACCTCGGCCTACGAGATGCTATTTTTGAGAAGCCCGAGGATATGGATCGTCACCTAAAGCCCCTCTACATCAAGGGGCACATTGACGGGAAGTCGATCTCTAGGATGCTTGTTGACGGTGGTGCCACTGTCAATTTAATGTCATACTCTCTTTTGAAGAAGCTCGGTAGGGGCGAGGACCTAAAGAAAACCAACCTAATGCTCAACGGCTTCAACGGCGAGAGCTCTGAAGCAAAAGGCGTACTCTCCCTAGAGTTGACGGTGGGCAACAAGACATTGTCGACGACATTCTTCGTCGTTGATGTGCAATGTAACTACAGTGTGCTACTTGGGCATGATTGGATTAACGCAAATTGTTGTATTCCTTCTACTTTGCACCAATGCATAATGCAGTGGGACAACGATGAAGTGGAGGTTGTACCAGCGTATACTTCGGCCCTAGTTGCATTGGCTGATGTATTTATTAACATCGTCTATGATAAAGTAGAGTGTCTATCAGGTAGAGACCTCTCGTATTACGACTTCGTTAGCGTGTCCGGAGGACGTTTTGTACCCGTGTCTGTAAAGCCGACTGATGTAACACAGTTATTTCTATACTAGTAGTCATGTCTAGTAAAAGTAATCTTGATTACCTGAAGTCTCGCGTAGAGCAAAATCAGTCTTCTAAAGACGGTATTGCCGAAGTCATTGAAGATTTTAGATAAGTAGAAAAGTTAGGACAAGGTTTCGCGTCGTCCAACCCTTTAGAAGAAGTCGATATAGGCAATGGTTGCATTCCAAGGCCGAATTTTGTAAACAAAAATTTACAAGCTAATAAAAAGGCCAAAGTAATAAAGTTGCTTCGGTCATATGTTGATTGTTTCGCATGGGAATATAGTGAGATGCCCGGACTAAGCTGTGAGCTCGTAGAGCATCGACTGCCTATCAAACCCGGGTTCAGGCCTTATAAACAGCCCCCTCATCGCTTTAATTCGACCGTGTATGACCGAGTTAAAGAGAAGATAGAACGATTGCTCAAGGCTGAATTTATTAGGCCATGCGGGTACGCCAAATGGGTTGCTAACATTATGCCTGTAGAGAAGAAGGGGAGCGGAGAAAATATGAGTTTGTATTGATTTTAGGGATCTGAACAAGGCCACCCCTAAGGACGAGTATCCCATGTCGATAGCCGATATGTTGATAAACGATGCTTCAGGACATAAGGTACTAAGTTTTCTTGATGGCAACACTGGTTATAATCAAATCTTTATGGTTGAAGAGGACGTCTACAAGACAACCTTTTGATGCCCTAGTTTTGTCGGCTTGTTTGAGTGGGTTGTTATGACTTTTGGTTTAAAGAATGCTGGCGCTACTTATCAACGTGATATGAACCTGATCTTTCATGACTTGCTAGGAGTTATGCTAGAGGTCTATATAGACGAAGTTGTAGTCAAATCGGATGCTATGAGCAACCATTTAGCCGATTTGAGAGTCGCTTTTGATAGAATATGTCAGTATGGATTAAAAATGAACCCACTCAAGTGTGCATTTGGTGTGTTGGCAGGCAAGTTCTTAGGATTCATGATTCATGAAAGAGGTATTGAGATAGATCCTAAGAGGCTTGAAAAGATTAGGAACTTTGAAGCGTCGACAGGCAAGAGAGATGTGCAAAAGTTGCTAGGCAAGATAAATTATTTGCGTCGCTTTATATCTAACTTGTCTGGCAAAACCGATGCTTTTGTCCCCATACTTCGGCTAAAGAATGAGGCCGAGTTTATTTGGGGGCAAGTCAACAAAGCGCCTTTGATAAGATTAAAGAGTGCTTGTCATCACCGCCCGTGGTAAGAGCACCAAAAGTCAGAATTCTGTTTCGGCTATACGTTGCTGCAGAAGATAGCGTGATAGGAGTCGTGCTAACTCAAGAGGTGGAGGGAAAAGAGTATATCATCACATTCTTGAGCCGTCGCTTGCTATATGTCGAGACAAGGTACGTGTTTGTGGAGCATCTGTGTTTATCACTTTATTATGCATGTACCAAATTACGTCACTATCTTCTCCCTAGCACATGTATTGTTGCTTGTCAAACTGATGTCATAAAATACATGTTACAAAAGCCGATTCTAAGTGGTAGAATCGGAAAGTGGGTGCGTGCTTTGATTGAATATGATTTGGCTTATGAACCTCTAAGATCTATGAAAGGTAAAATCGTCGCTAACTTTATAGTTGATCACCATGTAGATGTCAATTGGGGTAGCAACGTTGCTCTAGTTGAAGTAGTGCCATGGAAACTATATTTTGATAGTTCGGCTTGTAAGAGTGGTCAAGGTATTGGAGTAGTTATCATATCCCCTAATGGTATGAACTTTGAGACATCGACCCGTTTAGAGTTCCCTTCTACTAATAATCAAGCCGAGTATGAAGCTTTATTGCTAGGACTTGAATTGCTAGGTTATATGGGTGTTAAACATGTTCATGTGTATGGTGATTCTCTACTGGTTGTACAACAAGTAGCTAAAATTGCTCAATGTTTCAATGGTTTGCTAAATAGCTACCTCGATAAATGTTTAGACATAATTGCTACTTTTGATGACTAGTTGTACAACAAGTAGCTAAAATTGTTCAATGTTTCAATGGTTTGCTAAATAGCTACCTCGATAAATGTTTAGACATAATTGCTATCTTTGATGACTTCAAAATTTCTCACGTGTCCAGAGAAGCCAATTCAATTTCAAATGATTTGGATCAACAAGCATCTGGCTATCAAGTCAGGAAAGGAAAATTTTCTGTACAGGGAAGGCCGATGCTTGAATTCCTTGTGAAAGCCAAAGGCTTCCAGCGGGCGCAAGGCCCATCGGACCCTCCGGACCAGACCCCTTCGCCCACCGAAGGGTGTTGCGCGCCGGAGCCCTCGTGTCGGAGCCCGTCATCCACTAAAGGACCCTTCACACCAGGCTCCTCACACCGAAGCCTTCCGAGCATCGGAGGCCTTCGTGCGCCGGACCCTTCCGTCGAAGGGCTTTAGTCCGATCAGCTTCGCACAGCCGTTCTAGCTGACCCTCGGCAGGAACAGGAGTCGCTCGAGGGGCACTTCAAAATTAGCAATTTAGACACCACTCCAGAAAAAGAGTTAGCAAACCCCCCGGAAATCCATAAGGATGATTGGAGAATTCCAATCGTCCAGTATTTAAAAGATCTTAATCAAAGGATTGATCGGAAAGTTCAGCGACAGACATTTAAATTTGTGTTGCTTGACGATGTATTGTACCGCCGAACTATTGATGGAGTACTTCTAAAGTGCTTGGATGCCGATCAATATAAGGTGGCTACGGGAGAAGTTCATGAGGGACTTTGTGGCACTCATCAGTCAGCCTAAAAAATGAGTTGGATGCTCAAAAGAGCGAGCTTTTATTGGCCAACTATGACTGAGGATTATTTTAAGTATTATAGAGGGTGTGAAGCATGCCAAAAGTTTGGTAATATTAAGTTGGCTCCAGCGTCGCTACTTAACCCTATTATCAAACCATGGCCATTCCGAGGTTGGGGTTTAGACTTCATCGGCCAAATTCATCCTCCCTCTTCAAAAGGGCATTAGTTCGTGTTGATGACAATGGATTACTTCATCAAATGGACCGAGGTCGTGCCTCTCAAGAAGATGACTCACAAAGAGGTAACTGATTTCATCTTGAAGCACATTATACATAGATTCGGTATTCCCCAAACTCTCACTACAGATCAAAGTACTTCGTTTATTGCTAAAGAAGTGAGATACTTTACCGAATTTTATGGTATTAAGTTGATAAACTCTTCACCATATTATGCTCAGGCCAATGGTCAAACCGAGTCTAGTAATAAAACTGTAATTAAGCTCATTAAGAAGAAAATAGAAGAGTTCCCTAAAAGGTGGCATGAAGTACTTTCCGAAGCACTGTGGGCTTGTAGAGTTGAAAAGCATGGTGCTACCAAGGTTAGTCCATATGAGTTAGTGTATGGATAAGAAGTCATTCTACCAGTGAAGGTAGATCTTGCCTCATTAAGATCTCTTAAGCAAGATGGTTTATCGGTCGATGAATACGAAACTCTTTTGTAAGATAATTTGGAGGAAGTTACTGATAAGAGTTTAAGGGCTCTAGAAGCTATAAAGAAAGATAAAAGGAGACTAGCTAGAGCCTACAACAAAAGAGTCAAACCAAAATCGTTTCAAGTTGGTGACTTGGTTTGGAAGACGATTTTGCCCTTAGGCACTAAAAGCCCCAAATTTGGTAAATGGTCACCTAGTTAGGAAGGTCCTTTTAAAATAACCGAAATCGCTCTAGGTAATGCATACTTGCTAGAATCTCTACAAGTAGAGCGATTTCGAAGAGCTTTAAATGCCAAGTATTTGAAAAAGTACTTCCCAAGTGTGTGGCAAAGCGCTTAAAAGTATCAAAAGGCCGATATGGAGTATATCGTCTTTAGCCCGTTGTGCTTTTAGCTCACCTAGTTTGCTAAAAGGCAGGGGGCATGTGTTGATAGCAAAATATGGCGTTAATGGCCAAGATTGTCAAAATATCAATTTTGGTAATTTGGGCCGAAAATATGCAACTCCTGGTACAGGTCGAAGCCCTAAAGTGCCGGAGGCCCACCTGCATGGGGCCTCAGGGGCCTTTTGGTGGCCTGCTTAGCCAGGCCTGGCTTTGGCCCGAAGGCCCTTCAGCGACCTACTTCGCCGAAGCTTCGACCCAAGGAACACCCTTTGGTGGGCCTGCCGAAGGCCCACTTCGGGCAAGCTTTGGATAAAGAATCTGATACAGATTCTGGTTGTTTTATCTCTAAACTTGATTAGGCCGAATCTTTTCAGATTAGAGTTAGAGATAAGAAGACTAGCCCCTATAAATACAGGGGTGAGGCCGGTTCATAGGGATCCCCCAACACAGGTCAACTCTTCAAACCCTAGTTTGAACTGTATCTTTATTTTCTTTACCTTTTCGCATTAGATTAGTGCACCTTCATGGGTTTGCGCTGGAAGCCCTCCGTCGGCCACGCCGTAACAGTGGTAAGCCTTATTGGTTTGCCTGTGAATCATCCGTTAATCTAAGTAACAGATTGCCACCACCTTGTTGGCTAGCTTGTGAACCATCCGTTAATCTACGTAACAGATTGCTACCTTTCATTTTGTATACTGCAACACTTGGTAATTCGGCCTCTAGGATGAATTGGTACTTTGAATTTGTATACTACAACACTTCGTTGTGCTGCAGGTTTCACGTTCGGAGACCCCTTCGCCGAAGGTTTCCAGAGCTAGGAAGCTGGTTTCGGAGGCTGCTAGAGCACCCTTCGGCGAGTCCTCGCTTTGTCCGTCCGTGCCGGATCCGTCACGTTGTTGTCGGTCTGGTCGAGTCCCGTGCACCGGAGCTACTTCGCATCAGAGTTGCTTCGCACCGGAATCATGCCAGCACGCGCCGCATCGGACTTCGTCGTATCGGAACGCTCTGCACTGTTGGGGGAAATATATTTCCCTTGAACAGGGGCCAAATGACGTCAGCCTCCGACAGCCTTCGGCCCAGAGCCCAGCACTGTCGGAGCCTGCTTTCTCTCTAAGTATTGTTTTCAGGTCCCAAGGTGCCTTTCAGGGGTCCGGCTCGAGCCCCCACTTCGGGCCCTGGCGCGGGGCGCCGGAGGCCACCCTCCGGGAGCCAAGTCCGGAGGCCACCCTCCGAGAGCCAAGTCCGGAGGCCGCCTTCCGGAGCCCAGTTCAGAGGCCACCCTCCGGGAGCCAAGTCCGGAGGCCACCCTCCGAGAGCCAAGTCCGGAGGCCGCCTTCCGGAGCCCAGTTCGGAGGCCACCCTCCGGGAGCCAAGTCCGGAGGCCACCCTCCGAGAGCCAAGTCCGGAGGCCGCCTTCCGGAGCCCAGTTCGGAGGTCACCCTCCGGGAGCCAAGTCCGGAGGCCACCCTCCGAGAGCCAAGTCCGGAGGTCGCCTTCCGGAGCCCAGTTCGGAGGCCACCCTCCGGGAACCAAGTCCGGAGGCCACCCTCCTAGAGCCAAGTCCGGAGGCCGCCTTCCGGAGCCCAGTTCGGAGGCCACCCTCCGGGAACCCAGTCCGGAGGCCGCCCTCCGAAGCCCCATCCAGAGGTCACTCTCCGGAGCATCCTTCGAAGCCCCCCTCCGGGTGCACTTCGAAGCCTTTCCCCCAGCCTCCACCTGCGGTGTATCTTTTAGCTGGTCAAGCCTGGCATAGCCTGACACATCTGTAAAGCTGTCTGGTACTCTTGCTCAGTAGCTAGCCTCTTTCCCTGTCTACCCCTATAAGCCTACGGGCTTGTAGAGGGTATCTTAGTCTTTTCCTTAAGACCTGCGTGCCTATAAAAGCAGGGCCAAGCCCTTGTAGCAGAGGTAGGGCTCCAGGGGGTCATGAGACCCTGGAGTTATTTCTCCACACCAAAGCATAGCATGCTAAATCCGCCACAAACTGGACGTAGGGCTATTATCCCCTAGGGGAGGCCCGAACCAGTATAAACTCCTTCTCCCTTTGAGAGAACCCATCGAGGTTCATTCTCCACATCATACACCACCACAAGAAAACCTGCTGGAACTAACGCAATCGTTCCAACAGTTGGCGCCGTCCGTGGGGACCTTAGTACAAAAAGCTAAGTGCTCTGCCATTGTCTGCAACCTGAAGTACGCTCGAGGGGGGAGCTTCGAGGCTTCGTGCTCCGCGCACCCTTCGGCAAGGGGCTTCAGGTCTAGTCCGAAGGCCATCTTTGCCTTCCCTTGTCCTTCGCATACCGGAGCCCGCCCTCTGGCAAGGGGCTCCGCTCCACGCGTCGAAGGTCGTCGAAGCCCCAGGGGCTACGAGGCCAACCTTCAGTCACCTTACGAGGTACGTCCACTATCCGAAGTACCACTTAGATGAACAATTTCGCAGTCACTTTGATATTCGAAGCCCTGCTTCGCCTTGATATTCGAAGCCCTGCTTCGCTCTGAATTCGAAGCCCTGCTTCGCCTCTAAAGCAATTTCTGCCCCGTCTTATTAAAAAAACCCGAAGCCTTGCTTCGCCTTATCAAAAACACGAAGCTTTGCTTCGCCTTATTTAAAATCCGAAGCCTTGCTCCACTTTAGAAAATCCGGAGCACCCCTCCGAAGGCTACACAACGCCTCTAGGCCCGTAGCAAATCCGGAGCACCCCTCCGAAGGCTACACGGCGCCTCCGGGCCCGTAGCAGTAATAAGGACTCCGGGCCACTGGCCCGACGCGTCCAGGGATTCTGGGCTCCGCACCCGAAGCGTCCCAGGGATTCCGGGTTCCGCACCCGAAGCATCCTAGGGTCGAAGGTGACCCAGAGTCGAAGGTGGCTCACACTATCACAGGTTCGGTGAATCCACACCAAATATCCTTCTCATTACAGGACCAAGTTCCGAAGCCCTGCTTCATTATCCAAACACGCTCCGAAGCCTTGCTTCGCGTGTTAATGTAATATACGCCTAAGCGTCTCGAAGTCATACTTCGCTAAAACCTAAGTGCGTTTTGGAGCCTCGCTCACGCACAGCATTCAAATCCTACCATGCCGAAGCATACCTCGCTAGGCTTGGTTGTGCCGAAGCCTTGCTTCGCACCAAGTTAGCACGTTCAAAGCACGGAAGAGGCCTTCGTTCAATGAAATTTCGAGCAGCCGAAGCCTTGCTTCGCACCAAATTGAAGCGTTCGAAGCCCAAAAGAGGCCTTCGCTTAAGTGAAATTCGTGCGTCGAAGCCGCCGAAAGGCGCACCCTTCGCATCGTTTATTTTTTGCCCGCACCAGCAACGGCTAAGTCCCTAGCTGCCACGAGCAAAGGGGGGAAGCATGTATGCGAGGTGCGCGAATGTAATACGCAGTACGAGCGTAGCAAGCTAAAACGTTCGAAGCAAAACAACACGAAGCATACAGACGAAGTGTGCAAAGATAGCAAACTCTATTCATTGTATATTGAGAAGTGTGTTACAAACATACTTCGGAAGCAAAACTACGTATAATCTGTATCTAAACCTAAGAAGAACCGTGTGCGAGGCCCCAACCCTCGCTTGCCCCTTCTTCGGCCAGGGCCACCTCGGCTGGACGTTGCCTCGTCGGAGCCCGCTCTCCCTCGACTAGCCCGTCCAGGCTCCGAAGCCCGTAAGCTCCGTCTTCCACCTTGCAGGTCGCTCCAAGTTAGTGAAGCAGGCGACACCGTATCGAAGGCAGAAAAGTCTAGGGCTTCGTCGCCTGCTAAGGCCGTTCGCGAAGGCAAAGACAAAGGGCCCTGAAGGGACTCCGCCTTCATAGCGGCTTATAAATCCTGAGCTACTTCAGAAATGGCTTCGCCGCTAGGTCCCCTCGGAAGCTTAAACCGAGGGGGGCCTTCGGACCTAGCTACTTCGAGGATCTCCCACAGCTGCTGAAGCTCTTCGGAGTCCTCGAGGACTTCGAGGTCTACGCTCGAAGTCTGAGCCTGGGCAGGTATAAAAAACCCCCGCATTCATATTAATAAGCTGATAAGTTTTTACAAGCCTACAGCCAAGTATTACAAGGAAGCCTAAGGAGATCTACACCTTCGGAGGCGGAGGCGTCGAGGTCGAAGGCTTGTCCGGCGCAGCGGGCCCCTTGGACCGGCGTTGTCGAAGGGCCTTCATGAGGTCAAGGACTGCTCCACAGCCTTGTTCCTTCCAAGGTTCCTGCAGCCGCCGCTAGGCTCCGCGGACGTCAGGCGAAGGCGTCACCAAGTGCTGACCCCCGAAGACCACTGGGGTCACGGAGGTTGCTGCCTGAAGATGGGTGCACCCCGCTTCACGAAGCATATGCAACACCCCTTGGCCCGCAACTCGACCGGCCATGAGAGCGAAGCCCGTCAGCGCTTCCTCCGAGATCGAAGCTGCGGTCTTCAAGAATTCGGCGCGGTCCCCAATCGGGTCCTGATCGCCAAAATCCAGAGTCCGGCACTCGGTCCCTATTTTCTCAAGGACCTCGGTCAGGCTCTGGGTGGCCTCGTCAAGATTGGCCACGACAAAGTTCTCGAGGTCCTGAGCCCATTGGCGGAGCTCCTCGTTTTTCTTCGCCTGTCGGGCCTCGGCATCCTTCAAAGCCTGGAGCTCCGCGCGGAGCCGAGCCCTCTCCGAGGCCAAGGCTTCCTTCGCCTCAGCAGCCGAAGCCTCGGCCCGCCTCCGTTTCTCGGCCTCCTCCGAGACCTCGCGGCGAAGGGCCTCCTTCTCCTCTACGAGGCGCTCCATCCGCCTGTCGGCAGCAGTCGAAGCCGCCGTGTTCAGTGCGAAGGCCTGCAGAAATTCAAGAAACCATAAGTGTTAACCAAGGGACAAAGTATAGTTCGAAGTTGCAAGGGGCTTCGCTCACCCGCAGGAGGACTTCGTTCGAACTAACAAAGAGATCCGTGGGGTCTCGGTGGCTGAGCTGGGCCACCAAGTCTCCTGCCTCCGCAACAGCACAAGCCTCGCGGAAGCCACTGATTGCCGCCTCCGTCACGCCTCCCTTCGGCTTGAAAGGGTGGACGATGGCCACGGTCATCTCCGCGGGCTTCAGCTTGGCAGGGCTCAGGCCCACCACGTCGACATCTTCGTCGCTCTGAGGGTCCTCCGCGCCGCGGCCTTCGCTGCTTCCGTTTTCGGATGAAGTCCCCTCGGAGTCCGATTCACTGTCGCTGCCGCTGCTGCCGCTTCCTGAAGTTTCCGAAGGCTTCGCTTCATCGAGCTTCGCTACGGCTTCGCCCGACGGCTTCGCCCCTACGGGCCTCGCATCGGCTTCGTCATCTGTAGAGAAGCCGAGTCAGGATCCGGGCGTTGAAAAGAAGAAGACAAAAAGGGTTTACCTTCGTCAGAGATTTCTTGAAAGGAAGTTGGGGCTAGGTGTGCCCTCCAACTCCTTCGCTGCGAAGCCGGCGCATCCGCCTCCGCGCCTGGAGTTATCGCCTTCGGGGCCTCCGTGGCCTCCTTAGTGGCAGGGGTATGCGCGTCGACCTCCGCCGCTGAGGGCTTCGTCGCCGGGGGCTTCAGCCACCTTCTTGGAAGTCGGGGTAGCTGCGGGCTTCGCTGCAACCTCCCCAGAGGCATCCGCTTCGTCCTCGTCCCCCCTCTTCCTCTTGGCTCCGGCCGACGAGGTAGCCAGGTGGGCAAAATCAGGCAGAGCAGGGAGACCTCCGAGGTCGAGCGCGGTCCATACCCTGTTCCAGCGCTCCCAGGACCCCACCAGCGCAAGGACGCTGGTTCTGCTCCTCGGGGGTCGGAGTCCCGACGACTCGGTCCGCCGCCGCGATGGCCTCCTCCGGGGTCCTCAAGTCAAGGGCGGCTGCATTAAAGTTGGAATTAGAGGCGAAGATCTACGAAGTGTTAAAAGCAAGAAGAGTGCAAAGCCTTACAGAAGCGATCGAAGGCCAACTCGCTAAGTTCACCTCGATCTAAAGCCTGGAAGAGACCCTCCGGCCAGGAGCGCGCGAGGGGGCTGAGCCGAAGGGTGATGAACTCCTCCGCGAGGTCCCTCATGCTCATTTTCGCCGCCACCCTTCGGAGCAGCGAGATCCGCGAGTGAAGGAGGTCTTCGCTGGCCTTCACCACCCCTTCGCGCCGGTACAGAATATGGGCGTTGGTACTCTGAAGGGGAGAGTTCGCGCCGACGGAGGCGTAGAACCACTCTTGGTCCCACCTCGAGTACCACTTGTTGTTTACGGTCCTCGCTGGGAAGGCATCTTGGTACTCCTTCCGGAGCTAGAAATTGGCGCTGCCGAAGGCCAGCGCCCTCTTAATGCGGTCCGTCCCCTCCCGCGGCTTCGGTTGGCAGTTGGCGTCGTGGAGGGCGACGAAGACGTCCGCGCGGCCCTCGCAACCCTCGTCCCTCATGGCCCACTCAAAGACAGCTAGCCTCGCCACTGCGTTCGGCGAAAGCTGAGGGAGCTCGAGGTTGTAGGCCTTGAGGACTTCGCTGAGCATCCCCACTGCAGGCAGTCCAAGGCCGGCCTCGAAGAAGGCCTCGAACACCACCACTTCGTCATCCCGAGGCTCTGGTACGGCCTCCGATTTCGCCGGAACCCTGAGTTGGATTTTTGCTGCAATCTTCCCCTCGCAGGCCCTTCGGACGGACTCCTCCGTGGAAATCGAGGCCCTCATCTCCAGGGTCTGCTCGAACTTGTCGGAGGGCGTCCGAAGGTCCCTCGGCCCTAGCCGCCTGTGCGCAGTCTTCGCCGCCGCAGCCGCCGCTGCCTGCACCTGGGCGGAGCCCGAGCTCGAGCCCAAAGCGAGAGGCTTCGCCATCGCCTTCTTCGGCATGTTGATGGGACTTCGCCGCGAAGGGCTAAAACTAGCGAAGGTGGCTCGAAGCGAAGCTGGAAGAAGAAGAGAGCGAAGGTTGCAAGGCAACAAGGAGAAAGCGAATGAAGGTGTGCCGAAGCCGCACGCGGTAAGTCCCTATTTATAGGCGCGGTAAGAATTTCAACCGTCATGGGCCAAACCCACCGCCAGGTGGGCCTCCAGCGAAGGCGAACCGGCCCAGAGCAAGGTAACGGTAACTTTTTTGACCGTTGCGGAGCCGTTCGGGCTCCCCGAGGCCGTTCTGGCAGCAAGCGCGGGCATTTATTACCCCCAGGTATCGAGGCCACCTTCGGTCCAGGCTCTGAAGGTATGTTTTCTCTGAAGTTGTGTTTTCAGGTCATTTGTCCTAAGGGCGCGTGCACCCCTTCGTCCCGAAGGCCTACACGCGAGGGGCTACTGTTGGGGGAAATATATTTCCCTTGAACAGGGGCCAAATGACGTCAGCCTCCGACAGCCTTCGGCCCAGAGCCCAGCACTGTCGGAGCCTGCTTTCTCTCTAAGTATTGTTTTCAGGTCCCAAGGTGCCTTTCAGGGGTCCGGCTCGAGCCCCCACTTCGGGCCCTGGCGCGGGGCGCTAGAGGCCACCCTCCGGGAGCCAAGTCCGGAGGCCACCCTCCGAGAGCCAAGTCCGGAGGCCGCCTTCCGGAGCCCAGTTCGGAGGCCACCCTCCGAGAGCCAAGTCCGGAGGCCGCCTTCCGGAGCCCAGTTCGGAGGCCACCCTCCGGGAGCCAAGTCCGGAGGCCACCCTCCGAGAGCCAAGTCTAGAGGCCGCCTTCCGGAGCCCAGTTCGGAGGCCACCCTCCGGGAACCAAGTCCGGAGGCCACCCTCCTAGAGCCAAGTCCGGAGGCCGCCTTCCGGAGCCCAGTTCGGAGGCCACCCTCCGGGAACCCAGTCCGGAGGCCGCCCTCCGAAGCCCCATCCAGAGGTCACTCTCCGGAGCATCCTTCGAAGCCCCCCTCCGGGGCACTTCGAAGCCTTTCCCCAGCCTCCACCTGCGGTGTATCTTTTAGCTGGTCAAGCCTGGCATAGCCTGACACATCTGTAAAGCTGTCTGGTACTCTTGCTCAGTAGCTAGCCTCTTTCCCTGTCTACCCCTATAAGCCTACGGGCTTGTAGAGGGTATCTTAGTCTTTTCCTTAAGACCTGCGTGCCTATAAAAGCAGGGCCAAGCCCTTGTAGCAGAGGTAGGGCTCTAGGGGGTCATGAGACCCTGGAGTTATTTCTCCACACCAAAGCATAGCATGCTAAATCCGCCACAAACTGGACGTAGGGCTATTATCCCCTAGGGGAGGCCCGAACCAGTATAAACTCCTTCTCCCTTTGAGAGAACCCATCGAGGTTCATTCTCCACATCATACACCACCACAAGAAAACCTGCTGGAACTAACGCAATCGTTCCAACATGCACCGAACCTCGTCGTGCCAGCGCTCCGCATCGGACTTCATCGCGCCAGCACTCCGCGTTGGATTTTGTCGTGTCAGAGGCTTCACACTGAACCCTGTCATTCGAAAGTGATTTCGTGTCACGATATGTTCAGACCCTGTCTTTGGCCAGATCGATCCGAATGCTGAAGGCTATCTTCGCCGCACCCCTCGCACCATATGCCGAAGGACCCCCTTCGGTGACCCTTCGAACGGTACACTCCGAACTAATCTGGCTCCGTTCGGCTGATTGGATTATTTTATCTATATATTTCAGCTAATTGGATTATTTACTTGTGATATGATTACCTGGCGACTCCACCCCGCTTGCCACTATTAAGGATAGTCGGAACGCGACGTCAGTGTGGTGTCACGCTTAGGCTCATCTCTAAGTATCTACACGCTTTTGGATCGTCGAACCGACCCAAGTGCAGGGGCACATTTTCGTGTCAATAGGATTGTTCTATTATTTTATATGAACTAGAATTTTGATTATTCAAAGATAAATTAAATAAATATTTTCATAATTATTAGGGTCATTCCTAAGTCGACACGATCCATTCAAACCCAACATGCTTTTGACCGTCCCTAAACTTGGCGAATAATGTTTTGATCCAGCCCGACACAACATATAGATTTATTGGGTCGGGTCGGGCCGACCCATTTTAATTCCTAGCTCAAAGGACCCAAGTCGGGCTTGACTCAGCATGCCCCAAATCCGAGCTCTAATGTCCTCACCTACGAGCTCGTGAGGTTCACGAAGACTGAGCCGGGGAGGACAACCGATGTGCTCTGGTGAGCTTCCACCAAACACTGGTCTTCTTGAATTTTCGTCTTCAAACGATGGAGTAGAACTCACTTGCATGATGGAATACTAGTCAGAAGCATGTGTTTTACAACGGAACCTTATTATGTAATAGGGCTTTTGTGGAAAATTTATGTTTCTGCATGATTTTTCAGAAATCTAAGTGTTCTTACACAAGTTCGTGCATCCGCGCAAAATACATAAATTAAAAGACCGAAATATAAAAATATATTTTTCTTTTTCTTCTTTTTTCTTCTTCCTCTTTTTCCTCCTTTTCTTTTTTTCTTTTTCTTTTTCTTTCTTTTTTCTTTTTCCTCGTTTCTTTCCGCGCCAACGCACATGCATCATGCATGCATGCGGCGCGCGCGGTACGCGGCGCGCAGACGTTTTTGTTGCATGTGGGGCGCTGCGCGTGCAGCGGCCCTGACGGTTTTGCACAGGGGAGGCGCATGCACGCGGGATAACGGTTTTGCACGGGGAGGCGTGTAGGACCAGACGAACCATTTGACTGCTTTATATTAGTTAAGATATTTTCTTTCCAAAGAATGAATCCGTCACAAACACACGACAATATTAAATCCAATCTAGCTACATGTGAAGGAAAAAATAATTTAAATGAATTATTATCTATCTTCTTCCATGTGTAAATCGGTTTAAGCGTTACATATATGATTGGATAATATTTGTTCTTATTGTTTATATATAAGTCGAGTATACGGTAGGCCCTGCTTCTGGCTAGTTTACGTCTTTAAAAAAATCACAAGGTATCTAGAATACAAAATTTATTATCCAATAATTATTAAGATTATAACATTTATTGTCTATGTAAGATATAAGATGATACTACATCCTATATTTTTATTGGTGAAAAAACTATTTTATGGTTTTTTAGCTTATTTGAATATTCACTTTTATTTCAGAAAGAAGTTTAGAATAACAAAATAAGCTTTTATAGATTTTTTGACAACAACTTATTTAGATTGTTAAGCTTAATTTGACTCATAGATAAGCCAAAACTAATTAAAAAATCTTAAATTAGTGAGGTCTTAAGCATTGAAAAGTTAGTAATCCAAAATCTAGATCAAAGAAAAAACCCTTAAGGGCAGGCCCAATCCTCTACCTCAAGTGATGCCTTAAGCATTTAATGAGCAGCTAGGTAAATAAAAATTGCGAGGTGACAACCAAATTAATGAATATAGAGAATAAAACAGAGATATCATAAAAGACATCATGTCTTAAGTAAGACGTCTTCATATTATTTAAGACATGGATGAAAAATGATTGGATGAGAGGGAGAGAAAAAAGAGAGTTGTATAAAAAATTATTGTAGGCACATATAGAAAAACGAGGTTAAGAATATGATTTCTATAGATAGTGTCTTGCTGATATTATAAAATATGACATTATATAAGAAATCATGTATTAGTTCTGCTCTAATTAATTCTAAAATCAAGTTGTACTCAAAAATGGTTGCAATTTATAATGTCCTTACTCAACCAAATGCTATGAATTTAGAAAAGTGAAAAACACGCAAGCCATTAATATGTGGTACGACTCATTTCATTTAGCTAAAGTTTAGTTGCTAAATTGTCAAACATGATGATTAAATGGGGCTAAATTTTAATTCTTTAGTACACAAGAGCTCTCTAAATATGACTATTAATAGGGTCCGCCCCTCATTAATGCCCCGCAGGGGTGGAAAAAAAACTAGCAACATACATTGATTAGGTATAGTTTGGTTCTTATTCAACTACTTTAATATCTTTTAGTCACTAAAACCAAACAGCTGAGGGTTTATCAAACTTGCGTATAGGTGTACAGAGGGACTAAAGTTTCTATAGATGAACCAAATAGTGTCTAAATTGATCTCACGCGACAAGAACCGACACAGCTTAGCCTTGCCTTGCATACGCTGTTGCTTTGCATAGATGCAATAGCTAGGCGATGACATGTATACAATAAATTTTGATGAGATTTCAATGAAGTGTCAGAGTTCCCTGGTTGTCGCCGTCGTCGTGTCGCCGCCCCGGCTCAATTCATGAATGCACGTCGATTTCGTGCTAGTAGCTATGACAATTCACGGTCCAGAATCTCAGGGGGCAACCGTGTCCTGTCAGCCCGCGCGCTGCGCACCACAACATTGCACAAGATTCCTCTTTCTCCACGGCCACCGGAGATGAAGATTCCATACGATTACGATCCACAGGACAAAGCATCTCCGACGATGAATACACCACCATGTTAACCCTCTTCCACGCCAAGTTTAATAATTTAGCTAGGTGTTGGCTTTATATTTGTGTCATATCATATGTAGCTAATCTAATAGCCAACTCATATAATAGTTAGTTGGCTATATGTATCATGCATTTAATGTGTAACATATTACACTATCTCACAATGTTTATTAGAACATGTGTATGAGGGAGCTGTTAACTAGTAGCCCACTTTTATTCTCTCTTCTTTCTTCTCTCCTCCAGCTCACTACTAATCTGTGGTAAGTCTTATAGGCTGCACGGAGCCTCGCGGATGCGGATGCAGGGCGTCATGGCGAGCGCGTGCGTGCACCGCCCGGCCGAATTCCGCCACGCCCCGTACGGCTGCATCACGGGGACGATACTCCTGCAGGAAAGGAGAAGCCTTTGCGGCGACGGCGGCGGCGGCCAGTGGTGCAGCAGTACCACAGCCCCCGGCGAGAGGGCCAGGGGCATCCCCGTGTGGAGAGGGAGAGCGGCGCCGGGAGCGCGCGGCGGCCCGGGCGTAGCCGAGGCGCGGCAGGCGCCGGGGGAGGGAGATGGGCCCGCGGACGTTTCGGCGGGAGAGGCGCCGTCGTCGGGCGACGGCTCGAAGCGGGGGAGCGTGGCTGGCGCCGCGGCGCTCGTGGTCGGGACCAGCATCGGCTCCGGCATCCTCGCCGTGCCACAGAGTACGGCGGGCGCGGTGAGTCCCCCCTTCCTGCGGGCCGCGACCACGCGCGCGATTTTCACATGTGATCAATGGTGCAAACATGATGATTAATTAGAGAAAACGAAAAAAAAAACTCGACCGATCCCTTCCGCCAAACCAGCAACGATCACACTGGAAGATGCTACGACTACAACGTTCGATCATCACTTCATCAGGACAAATGAAACTCGTACTACCATGACTCCATGAGACAGATCTGAAGCACCCGTCCACATGTACCTTCACAGTACAGCACAAGCATATACTCCAACCAGCTTGTTTTCTCTGTCTTAGTAGTTACGAGCATTCAAGATTCAATCGTTCTTGACCTGGCAAAAGTGCCAATATTTCGCAATTTCCCAATCGGAAACGGGGGAAAAATCTGTACTTTTGCATGGAGTAAACAAACAAATTGGCTAGTGTTGCTAACGCTACGCGTGATCGGCAAATGGCAGGGCTTCGTTCCGAGCGCCGCGTTTCTTTTGGTCACCTGCTGGGCTTTTCTGGTGATCGAAGCGTTTCTTTTGGTAGAGATCAACGTCCACCTACGACGGAAGAAGGGGAAAGACGTCGCCGACGGCGTGAACGGCGGCGACAGCGGCCAGCTAGAGGTCATATCCCTGAAGAGCATGGCGCAGGAGACGCTGGGCGAGTGGGGAGGGAACCTGACCGCCGCGGCCTACCTGTTCCTGTCCTACAGTCCTACACTTCCATGGTCGCCTACACGTCCAAGTCCGGCGAGGTGCTCTCCCGCTTCATCGCCGGCGTGCCCGAGCCCGTCTCTGGCGGCGCCTTCACCGCCGCCCTCGCGCTCCTCATCGCCGCCGGTGGCACGGGCGTCACCGACAAAGTGAACCAGCTCCTCACTTTCACCATGATAGGTACCTGTCTGTCGTTGTGACGAACAGCTAACACTAACGGTACGTCGGTACCAACAACTGATGCACCAATTAGATATTTAGATCTGCATTAATACACTTGATGAACAAATCTTGGCTTTCGGCCCGTCAGTTTTGACAACAAATTCTGCTCTCTGAACATCTCCAAGAATGAAAAAAAAAAGACTTTAAACATGGTTAGCATGCACATGGAGCAGTAACTCATTTCTGAAAGTGTAGAGGCAAATTAAGAACAGCAATTCTCCCAGATGGAAGCTCAGTAGCTCACACATACTAGTTGCAACACCGTGCACTGTGCTGAAGTAAAAGCAAATCTACCAGAAAACCAGAGACACCTCATGCTCTCGCTGCCATCAACGTGATCTGTCTTGTGCAATGACACAGGATTACTGCTGACGATCGAGGTCTCAGCAGTGGCATCCGGCGATGGTCTGACCCTGCCAGCGAACACCAACTGGGAGCAGGTCCCTGCAACGCTTCCCGTGATCATCTTCACGCTGGTGTTCCATGACATCGCACCAGGTATGCATGCATATGCATTCGCCGATGAAATTTACAACTTGCAAGGTAGTAGTTGTAGTAGCAGCAGCAGTACCGAAGAATTTAAGACCACCATTGTTGAAACGTGGACAGTGATATGCGCGTACCTTGGAGGGGACCTCGTCAGGATCCGGCTATCGATACTCGTCGGGAGCATCGTGCCGCTGCTGTCCTTGCTCGTATGGGACGACATTGCACTCAGCCTCTCCACGGATCTTAATGGGTTTGACATCGTGGACATGTTCAAGACAGAGTAAGGGTCACTCACTGCAACTGTAGCACACCAAGAACATGTCTGTATCTTTCATCACCCTGCTTCGCTGTATGAAGTCGGAGGCACGTAATCATAAGTAACAGGAAAAAGTTTATTTTTTTTTGCAGATGGAGCTATACGATCGTGGAGACGTTCTCACTGCTTGCTGTCGGGACATCGTTGATTGGAACTCTGCTCGGAGCTTCCCAGTTCTTCATTGAGCAGATGACCAATCTGGTCTCTTCTTCAGACCTAGCCACCTAGGACATGTATGCTTCACTAGCCCATGCATGGACTTGTATTGAACAAGAGATGATGAGTGCAGGAAGAGATCGACGAAGACGCCGTTGGATTTCCCAAAGAAGGATTAAGACATGGTGGCTTGAAAACAATCACGGAGAAGAACAGGAGGCTCAGCTACATCGCTACAGGGGTTGTGGTTGCCCCGACCGTCCTGGTTGCAGCTACTGTTCCGAATTCATTCTCCATAGCTACTGACATCGCTGTGAGTGTACATCACAACATGTGACCGCCTTCAATTTCATTGGGCTACTTCAAGATGTTTACAGCATCCTACTAGCTTACACGATTCCTTACCGGAGACTGATGACCTGGTGGTTTTTGGTTTTCTGACGTGCAGGGCGGTTACTGCATGACCATCTTGTACGGTGTTCTTCCTCCACTGATGGCCTGGGTTGTTGCCTCCGGAATGTCTGATTCGGGAGCTGGACTTGTCGAAGCAGAACCATCTCTCGGTGATGCAGGCAAAGTGGGCTTGACTAGGGCAAAGCCAGTACTAGTCGGGATGGGGGTGTTCTCTGTGCTCATGGTGTTTGAGAAAATCTCTCAAGATTTCCTCACTTTCCAGTCCTATCTCCTTTCATGGACAGGCTAAGAGCCACTTCAGAACACAGAAATCTTATAGGATTTAGCTCAGATCCTCCTAAATTCCTTGAAACGATGATTCAGATCAGCAGAATCGTTAGGTGTATACAAAGGATTGAAATTTACCGCAACGATGGTGAATACGCGACGCATCTGTTTCGTCGCGAGGATTCCCCCCCAGCCAGGCTGGCCAGAGCAGTTCGCCCGTCAGGTTGTCCCTGTCGAGTCTTGACGCGCGCGCGCCACGGGTGGTCGCGGTGCGCTCGGCGACGCGGGCGAGCGCGGCGGTGCCTGGTCGACGCTAGGGACCGCGGGCGGCGCAACGCCGGCGGCGGGGAAGCCTGCGAGTCGCCGTGGGCTGGGCGGCTTCGTCATGCGGCCCAAAATTTGGTGGCCCGTTCTGTCCCGCGCATCTCTTCGCCGGCCGAATTAGTGATGGCCCCGTTGCCAATGGGCCTCGTTTAAATTTTGAGTAGTTCGGAGCTGAAGCCTTCCTAGTTCCTAAACATGATTTAAGAACGTATTTAACAGTGTTTTATCTATATTTAAAAATTTAAATTTATGTATTTTATAAAAAAAATCACACTCTTAAGTTGTAATAGCATTCCTAAATAATTGAATAAGTCTACTCTACCCCGGAAGAATTACTTTATAGACGGAAAGTTACCCCAAATAAAAAATCAGGCTCTTACCCCCTAAACAATTCTAAACCTGAGAAAAAATATCGATGCAGTTTAAGGATGGCAACGGATTTGAAACCCATGGGTTTGATGAAAATCCGCCCGCGAAGCAAACCCGCGAAACCTATGTAAACCCGAACCCACAAAACTCGTTGGTTCAAAACTAAACCCGAACCGGTCGGGTATCTGAAACCCGACGAGTAACCCACTGGTTTAATTTATACTCTATATGAATTACATTACAACATAAATATAATTAAAAAATCAAAATAAATAGAAGATTATCATATTACCAATACATAAATTAAAATGATGAAATCACTCAATATATCTCAACATAACATTATCATGAAAAATAAAAAGAGAATGAGATGAATTCTATGTAATTTTAAGTAATCGGGTAAACCCACAAAACCCACGGGTTTAAATTTAAACCCGAACCCGACCTGACAATAAATGGATACCCGAACCCGCGAACCCTCGGACACAAAATTGAACCCAAACTCATGCCCATCGGGTCGAGTACCCGCACTCGCGTGTAAAATTGCCATCCCTGATGCAGTTTACTACGAAAGTTTTGCTGATGTGGCAGTCAATGCAAACAGTTTTGCTGAGGACACAGTCCACGTCAGCAATCCACGTGGACATCCACCTCAGAAAAATTGTCTGTGTGGACTGCTATGTCAGTAAAACTATATGTGTGGACTGTCGCGTGAGTAAAACAGTCGTAGTAAACCTCCTCGGAGGGTTATTTCTCAGTTTAGAATAGTTTAAGGGTTAAGAGCCTGATTTTTTTAGTTGGGGCAACTTTTGTTTACTTCGAGAGTAAAGTAGACTTATTCTATAATTCTATATTCAAAGTGATCATAAAAAATCTCTAATTTTTCTCAAAGGTAATATATGAATTAAGATTACGGAAAATAATACGGTGGACTGAATGATTTTTAGAGATCAAGAATAGTTCCGTATAAAATTAAATTTTATCTATCATACCCATGCTACGCAGGTCTTATCTACTTGTTCTAAAAACTCACCTTAGAATTTCGGTTACGAACGAGAGTACGGAGATAGTTCGAGATGAAAACGATATGACGATCCGATAATTGGGATTCGGATCGGAGCCGCGGGCTAAGAGCATCTCCAAGAATCACTTTTAAAATTGATTCCCTATATAATTTTTTAGGATCCATTTTGAGGATATAAATAGTTTAAATATGTTTCTCTTCAATAGAGTCCTTAAAGTAAAATATGTGAGTATGTTCCCTACAAGTAGGAAATATAATGATTAATTTTGAGGATCTTTTATTTTTGGGAGTCATTTAGAGTATCTATTGGAGGAGATTTTTTAATTCTAGTCTCAAAAATTTAGAGAAGAGAACTCTTTAGAGAAGTTCTCTTGGAGATGCTCTAAGAACTGAACTGGAATGGGATGGCCGTGAAGCCTCCGAGTCGTCGGGGTTGGGCGGCCCAAGATTTGGTAGCCCCATTCTGTCCCGTGCATCTCTTCTCCGGCCCAATTAGCCACGGCCTACAACATTCTGGCCCGAGCTAAAAAAATATTTTCTCATTCCTAAAATAAGTCTTTTAAATTAAATTATGATAACTAAGTTTATAGAGAACAATAACAACATTTTTCATAAAATTATTATTATTATTATTATATAAATTATGAAATGTGCTTTAGTGATTTAATTACGTGTTGAGAGGGTATATATTAATACCGTTTCCTATAAATTAGCTCATGAAATATTTAGAATCCACAACAAAACTAGAAATACACTTGACGTGGTGTTTGGACGGAGAGATATCTCGAGATAGGATGCGACGATCTCACTTTTAAATTCGTTTCGATAGGAGATAGGTGA
This sequence comes from Zizania palustris, assembly GCA_019279435.1. Classification (NCBI taxonomy): domain Eukaryota; kingdom Viridiplantae; phylum Streptophyta; class Magnoliopsida; order Poales; family Poaceae; genus Zizania; species Zizania palustris. The sequence goes on along the minus strand of JAAALK010000079.1, from coordinate 54,157,735 downwards.
GATAGGATGATCTGTTGACGAGAATATTCCCTCTATGTTTAGGACGAGCTCATTCATGAAAAACAAGGGAAGTCCCACTTGCACATGAGAGATGAGAGATAACGTGTGGAGGATACATATAAAGTATGCATGTTTAATTTTATTGTTCCATCTCTTCAACCAAATAGAAATATAGAGTGAATCTATCCTGATACCCAAACAAAAAATACATCCCGATGACCAACCGGAAAATATAAGAACCCCATTAAAAATTAAGGACGTTGGAACCATTTCATTTCACTTATCCCCAATCCAAATGTAGCCATATATATGTACGTTAGGCCGGAGCGTGCTAATAGTAAACGAGAGCTAGCAACAACGGCAACGCTCGCTCGTCGCGGTTGTCGCTGCTTAAATTTCTGCCCACTCACCAGCTGATGTATACAAGCCAACAAACACCTGTGAGATGCATATGGATCGGTCGACGCACTGAGCAATGAGTGAGAGGGTGAACAGGCGCCGCTGCCCCCTACTGACCAGCACCACCTCCCACAGTTTTTGGCCGCTGCTGCATCGCCCATCGATGCCTACAAAAACCACGACGACGACGGCCATGCATGATGCATGCATGTGTGTCGTGTATGTACCACCACGCACCAGGCAAAAACACAAGCTGAGCTAGGGTTCATGTAGAGCTAGTGGATCAGGATAAGGTCCTCCGCATGTTAGTTAATTTGGTTTAATAGTTATCAGATCAATTTACATGCAGCATTTTTATATTTCGGGTGGATGGAAAACACGTACGCTGCTATTTAGCGTAAACCCTCGTCGTCGATCTGGAGATCGAGCCTGATCGATGTGTTTTGTATAGTACCCTTTCACGGAGGAGATGTACTCGACACACTCACTCTATAGCGTCGTCGGTTGATTAGCTCGCTTGTCGACGAGAGATGAAAAGAAGAGAGGCTGACATGCATGCGTAGCATAATTAGCATGGCAAGACGTGACCGGTTGATCTGACATGCATATATATAAGCTTATTAGTTAGGTAGCTTTACGTCGTTGTTTTGTCTCGTCTCGATCGATCGATCGATCTGAACCATCGTGCATATCGTCGGTGCAAACTAACGGACGCGTGGTAACGGCTCATCGTACTTACATGCATGGTCGTCGATCGTCAGTGGCGCCGTGTTAGAATCCAACGGGAACATATGTACCTACATACCTACCTGCAGCAGCCAGGAGCTAGAAAATCAACGCCTTCAGCTGCATGATATGCGGCCATGCGAGCTTGTTTGACTTGTAAGATTATTTAATTGATGGATCGACGTGCCGGTGCAAATAAAACTTCATCCATCATCCATGTCTCGCTACTGTTTCACACAATCACATGCATGATTGTTAAGTTTCTAGCGGATTTAATTTAGGATGTGTTTGATTCAGCCGTAGATTCTGAAAAAACTGTTGTTAGTTATGGAAAAACTGTGGTGAGCTATAGAAAAACTGAGAACATGTTTGGTTAGAATAATTGCCGATTTATATTTTGGTAGTCTATGATGTTTACACTACAGGAAATGACTAGTTTGCCGGGTGCCCGAAGCTTTGTCGAGTGCAATATCTCGGGCACTCGGCAAAGATTTATTTGCCAAGTGTTTTTAAAAAAACACTCGGCAAACAAGTTACTAACGAACGTCACGACGGCGTTCTTGCGCGGCAAATTTTTTTTTTAGGGTTTTCCGAGTGTTTTTTAAAAAACACTCGGCAAAGAGAGTATGTTTGCGAGTGTGGCAAACCCATTTTTTATTTTTTTCTGAACCATTGTTTCGAGTCTACGTGATATTTCCAATTTGATTTTAACTTGACATTTTTATACAATAAAAACACAACATATATTATCTCATGTAAAAATTACACATTTTTTGGTTCAGTTTGTTATTTTTAAATTATTAAGTGTGCTTCTAGAATTTAAATTGAAATAGGTGAAATTTGAACTACAAGTGCCTAAAATAATAAACCAAAAATTATGAAAAAAATCATATTCATGTTTTAAAGTATATTTATGGTTCTTATAAACTGAATTAAAATAAATTTTGAACAATTTAGGGTGTGACGCTTGTTCAACAACGTGAAGCTTAATAGTTTTTTAATTATAAAAACATCAACTGAAGTCTAAAAAATATGAGACTTGTCATGGTGTTATTATATGATACATAGATGCCGTGATAAAAGTTTCAAAATATTTCTAGAAAATTATCACGTAGAGTGTTTAGAAATCGTAGGTTGCGACACTATATCGGTAACGTAGAACTTAATAGTTTTTTAATTTAAAAAAAATCAAATGAAGTCTGAAAAATATGAGATTTATAATGTTGTCATGATATGATACATAGATACTGTTATAAAAATTTAAAAATGTTTTGAAAAATTGTCACATATAGTGTTTAGAAATATGAGATTTAGAGAGGATGAATTAAGGTTTAGAGAAGAAATGAGATAGGTTTGAAAAATGTTTGATTGTTAAATAGTTTTTTAAATTTTATTTTTTCTACAATCACAATACAACATAACTTATCCCATGTAAAAATTTCAAAAAAATTTGGTTCAGTTTGGTATTTTTAAACTATTAAGTATGTTTCTAAGATTTAAAGTGAAACATATAAAATTTAAATTGTAAATCCATGAAATGATAAATTAAATTGTACAAAAAATCATATTCATATTTTTATTAATTACCCACTATATTTTTACAAATTTTGTCAAAGAAAATAATAAAAAACAATTTTGAACAAATTTGAAAAAAATAAAAAATTGTTTGTCGAGTGCCAACTTTAAGACAATCTATCGGCAAACACTGAAGTTTGCCGAGTGTTTTTAGCACTTTGCACTCGGCAAATAAATTTTCGCATCCCGCCAAATTTTTCGACAAAATTTCGCATTTCTCGCCCATTTTCCACAATCTTTTCATTTTTTTGGCCATTAAAACTCCCTCCTAGCATGCACCTACCCTTCGCCCCGTCTGCTTGTCGCGCCACACCGGCCGCCCCACCCCGCCCTTGACTCCCTGGCCCGTGACGCCCCCGGCTTGGCGTACGCCGCCCCGCCCCGTTCGCGCCGCCCTAGCCGCGACGTCGAGCCCTCGGCGCACCGACCTCGATGCCCCGTCCACGACGCCACGACGCCCCGATCTCACCACCCCGGCCGCCCCCGCTTCGTCCGCGCGATGCCCCGGCCGCGCGACGCCCCCGGCCGCGCCGCCTTGGCCGTCGCCTCGCCCCCGGCGCCGCACGGCGCGTCGCGCTTCACCCCTCGCGCCACGCCCACCACCTGTTTGACGGAATGGCGCAGGCGGGTGTGTCCTATTTTTTTTATTTTCTGTTTTTAAGTTTGCCGAGTGCCACATTTTGACACTCGGCAAACCCCCATCACGGCCATTTTTTCCCGTCAAGTTTATTTTGTTTGTCGTGTCTTGTGTGGTACTCGGTGAACGGTTCACCGAGTGCCTCCAAAAAGCACTCGGCGAACCCTTGTTTACCTATGATGTTTTTGCCGAAAGTTATTTGTCGAGTGCAACACTCGACGAAGCGTTTGCCGAGCGCAAACAAGGCTTCGCCGAGTGCCTTTGGCACTCGACAAACAAGACGTTTTCTCGTAGTGTTAGTTATATTATTAATGTATAATTTTACATGTAAATCATTCTAATCATGAAATTTTGTAATGTTTATATTAAAATTATATATTTTTAAATTACAATAAAATTATATATTTTACTAAAATTATACTTTTTCAAATTTTACATGAACCGATATGTTTTAATAGCATGATAGGTAATATTCATTCAAAGTTGAACTGAAAATCTGTAAAATCTGGGTTATATCAGCTTTCAAATTTATACTACGAGAATCTACAAATTATAAAATAACTGGATGACCAAAAGAATTGTTTGATTCAGATTCCAACCTCTAAACCAGAAAGCGGCCGGTTAAAAAATCCGAACCAAACATACTTTTAGATTATTAATTGCAGGAGAAAGCGCATTTCGATCGTTAACCTTGCATTGCTGATTTGTTGCTTCTGCTAATTAATTTTATATCACACACTCTAACTAGCTCTATCTTGTGGTGATCGAATGCTATTCTACACCACGGGTGTAGAATGCTATTCTACACCGACGTGGAATGGAGGGGTTGGGATTGGGTGGGGTGTGGGAGCACGAGATGATCGGTGTAGAATAGCATTCTACACCCATAGTGTAGAATAATGTTCCCGTATATATATATATATATATATGTATATACATTGGTTAGTTAATTATTCAATCACGCATTTAATTTGTGTAATGTCGCCCATGTGTTTAGTGCGAAATTAAAGTCGCCATGCGAGCTGAGTCAGAGTCAGTGGGTTAGCGAGCATACATCAATCTTAAAGCATGCAGATGGCACTATCTATATATGCAACGGCAACTCGGCAGGAGCGTCCCAGTATAATAGTCAGGGGTTATTCGGCTCCTCTTCATAAACTTTAGCCTATGTTATATCGGATGTTAGAAAGTCTAAATATTAGTTAATTATAAAACGAATTGCATGACCTCTAGTCTAATTCACGAGACGAATATATTAAACATAATTATTTTATGATTTGACAATGTTGTGCTACAGTAATAATATACTAATGATGGATTAATTAGGCTTAATAAATTTGTCTCGTGAATTAGCCTAGGGGTTCTATAATTAGTTTTATAATTAACTCATTTTTAATTTTTCTAATTAGCATCCGAACATCCGATATGACAAGAGCTAGAGTTTAACCTTGGGAGCCAAACAACCACTCAATCACTCTACATTGCAACTTGCCAATAAATTATCGTTTCCATAGAATATATATACAGATCCAATGTTAACTTACTTACATACATATATATATATACACACACATACATACATAGCGTGCAGTGCGTGCCATTTTGGACTTGCGCATAAGAATTTAAAAATCAGCTAAAATAACTCTGTCATCCCTTATTTATTTCATTTGGAAAAGTATGAATAGTTTATTTGTAAGAGGGGTATTATTATTTATCTCTAACCTGTGTTTAGATCCGGGAGCTAAATTTTAGCCCGTGTCACATCATATGTTTGGATATCAATTTGAAAGACTAAACATGAACTAATTATAAAAATAATTATAGAATCAGAGGATAATTCGTGAGACGAATTTATTAAGCCCAATTAATCCATAATTAACAAATGTTTATTGTAGCATCATATTGTCAAATCATGACGTAATTAGGCTCATTAGATTCGTCTCGCGAATAATTCACCGATTATAAATGAGTTTTGTAAATAATCTACATTTAATGCTTTAAAATAGTGACAGGACTCGTCACCCCCTAGTATCAATGTATCGTGATCACCACTTGTATTAGTTGTATATATACAGATTAGGATGTACGGCCTACCGAAGGGTGACTTGGAATGCGCAAAACATTATTAGGATCGCCGCGCGCGGCAGTCACGGATGTACAGTACTATTATATTTGATGTAGCGCATACTGACGGCGACTCATCGAAAGCCATTATATATGGAATATATATATATATATACACAAATGTTATCCTACCACGAGTGTAGAATAACTATTCTATCGAGAAATCTACTACTGAAAAAAATAGTACTTAATTGCTATTCTACTGAAAAAATCTACTACTGAAGTAGTCGGTGTAGAATAGTTATTTTACGCACGTGGTGTAGAATAGCGCTCTCGTATATATATATATATATATATATATATATATATACACACACACACCCGAGGACCACAGTTTTTTTGTGCTAAAAACTATGCATCACCCGTGCGTAGTGATGATCATTGTTCGTCCTTGTTTATTGTTTTTGCCTCATTTTCCTGAGCATCTTGAATAAAGTCAAGTGGAACTAACAATTAAATCAATCGAATGTTGGTGATTCACTATATTTAATCCAATTAATTTTAAATGATGGCTTGTGGTAGAGGCGAACTCAGCTCGTCAACTGCATGCTTTGGGCCAAAGCAGTGGGACATGAGCCTGAAAAAAGAACAAGAATGCATTAAGAGCACTGTATCTTATAATGTCTTGTTGTCAATGGTTACTCCCTCCGGTGTACAAATAATAGTCGTTTTGGTTTTTATTGAGAGTGTACAAATATTAGTCATTTCGTCAATCGAAGCATTGCTGTCAAATGAGATGTGACCATCAGGAGTTGAACTTGGGTAACACTACTAAAATCTAGGCTCCATAACTAATTGAGACAACTTTTGTAACTTTATTTAATATCACCTTGGTATGTGTAATGTTGTCTAAATGACTAATATTTGTACACCAGAGGGAGTACTCGCTACCGAAAAACAAAACTTTCACGTGTATATATCAATCCATCTTAAAAATTACCACACTTCACTAAGTTGAGGTTATCAATTTTTTACCACACCTTGGCAAGTTTAATGGTATCTTACTATATTTTTTAAATCATTGACGTGTGGAACCGAAGAAAATCTTACCAATTTAATCAAACTTGTCTAACCTTATAACAACAATTTGTGACCGAAAAGTCAAATAGACCAACAGTTTAAACCGGGCCGGTTACTGGACTGGATCGGTTAACTGAACCTTTTGCACAAACATACCACGGTTTTGAACTCTAAGAGCATCTCCAAGAGATTACCTATATGACTATTTAAATTTGAATTTAGGTATTTTATGAAAAATGAAGTTCTAAGAGTTCCTCTAAACGAGTCTCTTTCCTAATCGATTCCCTAAATCACCATTCATCTCTCTCAAATATATGTTTAATTTGGTAAGTCCCTATTTCCATTTGCACGTATTTTTCTCTTACATGTACATTATTTTTTCCCGTACATGTTGTTATATGTTTGAAAATATATATATTTGAATGCATCATAGTTTTATTCAAAATTATTATATATTATAGATCATATTTGTAGGATTTAAAAATAGAGATCAAAATTATAGGGGAACTGTTGTAGATTAATTATTTTTTACGATGAGATAAAGTTTAGGATAGTCCCTATACGATAAAGTTTAGGATGATCCCTAAGGGAATAAAATTTAGAGCTCCTAGATGCTCTAACAAAGTGTAGAGGGAGCAAATGGTTAGTTATATGGGCGTTGCAAACTGAAAAGGATAGAATTAATGCAGTACAAGCAGGCTCCCCGTACGTCGTCCATCACTCGTCTGGTTGCTTCGATATCAAGCAACACATCGTCGTACAAATCCTTGGAAAATACAGTACAGTACGAGTGTTTGCTAGTGACGTGCAAATTCTCTCCGGGACGAAAACTTATCTCCCAATTCGACGATGAATCAACTAATTTATCCACGCTGGAATTAAATTTGTAGCTAGTTTGCGTACCATTAGTCAGCTGTTCACAAATCAGCTGACCCGGTTAGACGGTAACTAAGCAATTAGATATTGCTGGTAGTCAAGTGACAACAACTGATACATTCGTCAGAGTTAATTCTAGTTGTATTTGATCATTTACCTCTCGTACGTATCTTAATGATTTAGTTTATGTTAATAACATACGGATTAGCAAGATAAATCTTTGATTTCTATTTAAACGGAGGTATATTGTCGTGATTGGACGTTCGTTGACAAGGAGAGGAAATCAAGTTGTGCTGTGCACGCATGCAGGCGCACGTGATGAGCCGTGTGGCGCAGCGCTGCAGGCCAACACCGACGACGACGACGGCCGACAGAGGCGTGGACGAGACTACGGCGGGCGGCGGAATGTCCACACCGATCCGCTCCGGCCCCTGACCTTCCTCTGATCCTCTCTCCCCCGCGTGTCCGATCGTGTACGGCAGCAGCGGACGCGGTGGAGCCAGGAAAAAGAAAAAGGAAGAAAAATGGCGCCGCCGCACGCCGTCGCGTGTCACCGGGAAGTGGGGGCGACGGGGCGTAAGCCCCACGTACGTGGGGCGAGGCGACTCGGCCGAGCGGGAAGCTTTCGTGTGGCCCCCCGCCCATCGGCCGGCCGCCTCCCTCTCCGCGACGGCTATCGCTGCCGTGCACTCGCGGGCGTCCGCGCGGCGCGGCCATGCCCGCCCGCCGCCGGCGGGTCTCCGTTTCGCACCTTTGACCGGGAGAAAAGCGCGCGCTCGTCGTGGACCCGGCGCATAGGTCCAGAGCGTTTTCTGGCTCACGGGACAGCGCGCACGGCGCCCCTGTGTGGCTGAGACCGAGATGAACCGCGATTGCACTGTTGTTCTCTTGTGTCCACTCCTGTTCCTGTAGTGCTTCGCCTTTCGTGCACCGCACATTGCTGAGACTAGGGAACATAATTGTGCCTGATTACTCATTTATTCACCGATAAAAATTCTAGTAAGATTAGGTTTATTTTCCATTTTATATCCGACGGTATATATATTCAATATCCATACCTATTTACCCAATTATACTAAATATAAAAGCAATTCTAAAATCTAAACCCTAGCCATTCTCTCCCCTCACAGCCGCCACACATTCTTCCTTCTCTTTTCCCCCTCCAATCCCCCTCTTAGATTTGTGTGGCCTGCTCGCCACCTCACGCTAGCGTCCTCCGCTGCCGTCCGTCGGACGCCTACCTACACCCTCCTCAATCCCACGCTGGCGCCTTCCCGTCGCCCTCCACCATTGTCCACCATCCACCAGCCTGTGCTCTCCTCAACCCCACGCCGACGACCTCCCGTCGCATAGACCGACCAACGCCTTCCTCGCCCAAATCGGCCAGCGGCCTCCTCGCCCGCCACGGCCATCTCCTAGTCTCAATGCCTGCTCTCACACAGATGCTAGATCTGCGCGCTACCGGCCTCTGTGCGGCCTCACGTCATTCGCCGGCGCGCCGCACACTAACCCACGTCAGCGCCCTCCTAGCACCCGCGCCAGCGCCCTCTATCACTGGCACATGCCCTCCTTGTCGCCCCGAGCCCTTGACCAGTGCCCACCGGTCGCTGCCCTCTGGCTTCGGCTTCTGCTAGTTCCTATTTAGACTCACGGACAAATGGGTAAACCTATGAGTATACTGTGCCCATGGGTAATGGATATGAACACATATTTTTGCCCGTCGGGTAAACAAGTACGGGTATGGGTATGCACTACTCGTACCTATTAGACCCAATTGTCACCCCTAGCTAAGATTAACATTGTCAAGTCAATCCTTCGTGTCTAAGAGCGAGTTTACACTTTTAAAAATTATCATGATAATCAATCTAGTTTGTACTGTTACTGATCTGATTTTGTTAAAATTGGTTGTATTAGTACACATTACTAATTGAGTGATTAAGGGTTTATTTGTTTCTCCTCGGCTAAAGTTTAGTCTCCGACTTTAACCCCATATTTTAGTTTTTGGAGAGACAAACAGGTGAATTAAAACATAGATGCTAAACTTTAGCCTCTTCTTTCCTTTAGCTTTTCCATGGGGTGTTAGCACTAATTGCCCTAATGCAGGTGCTAAAAGGAGGGAAAATAGAGAATGAGAGGTAATGAGTCTTTTGTAAACTCATCTACTAAAATTTAGCCCATGTATCCAAACAAAAAAAAAACTCACAATTTTTAAGAGTTTAGTTTAGCCTCTGGAAACAAATGTGGGCTAAGGCTTACTATCCGCAGCCACGGCTTAGGGTGTGGGTGTCATTGTGCTTATTCGCTTAGGATTTGTTTGGTTAATCTCTTCTTGAGGAAATTGAGAGAAATTAAATTTCTTACAAATTATTATAATATTTTATTTCACTCAATTTCCTTCAAACCGAACGAGCCATCCTCCTTAGGGTTGTTCGGTTAATCCCCTTGGGGAAGGGGATTAAGAGGGATTGAGAGGGATTGGAGGGGATTTATACTACAATTTCCTCCAATCTTCCTCAATCCCTTCCAATCCCCTTCAATCTCCACTTAACCGAACAAGCTCTTAGATGGCACATGTGGACGGGGTTTATAAAGGGTAGCCCAGTGCATGCATTGGCAGAGTTGGCGGCCTGGGTGTAGAACAGCCGTAATCATCATTAATTCGCCATTAAGCTCTCCCCGAGATCATTTTCACTTAAGCCCGTTTCTTAATCCGTATTAAATCGCTTCCCTTCGATCTAATTACTTTCTCGTTTTGTTTAATCAACCCCGAACCCAGGTGACGGCCGCGCCGCGCCGCGCCGTGGGTGTCCGTGGACCCGGTGCACGGCTTGGGTTCCTCGCGCGAATCTCGAGGCAGGGTATGGACGGCGGAGAACGATCCACTTAGGCCGACATGGTGCGGAGCGTGCAGGCGCTGGCGCTCCATCGGTTACGGTGCAACAGCACGACACGATCGAGAGAGAGAGGAAGACGACGATGACCTTTGTTTCCTTCTTTCTCTTCTCTCTTCTTTAGCTTCGTCTCGTCTTTCTTGGCCTTCTCCTCCTCCTCTCCATCGGGCGCGCGCCTTTCTGTGTGGTCGTCTCTTTCCTCGCGTGCTCTGCCGCGCGCAAGAATCAAAAGGCGCCACTAGAGAGTGTGGCTTGAGTAGAGACCAGCCGCTGTGATCTTACAGAGAGAGGGAGGGCAAAGCGAAGTGGGCAGGCTTGGTGGCAATCTTTGCGAATCATCCCAAGATTCTGTCTTTTGCTTGCTGCGTTTGTTTCTTTGTAGGAGAAGGAGTGGTTTCGCCGAGAATTTCTTGACCGGAAGCGGAGGGGGTGTGTGTGTGTGGGCATGGAGGAGGCGGAGGAGATGCAAGTGGAGAGGATGCACGACGAGGCGGAGGCAGGCGGCGCCGACACGGACAAGCTCAGCTACGAGATTTTTTCAATCCTCGAGAGCAAGTTCCTGTTCGGGTACACGGACGCGCACCAGTTGTGGCTGCCCAAGGCGACGGAGCTGGGGTCGGCCGCGACGGCCGTCCCGGGGAAGGCGGCGCAGCGGGGGAAGGTGTGCGTGCTGTGTGTCGATGGTGGCGGCGGCGGGCTGCGCGCTCTGCTCGCTGGCCGCGCACTGTCGCACCTGGAGGCCGCGCTCCGGCGCGCGTCGGGTGACCCTGACGGCCGTATCGCGGACTACTTCGACCTCGTCGCCGGTACCGGCGCGGGCGGCGTGTTCGCCGCGATGCTGTTCTCGGCGCACTCAGACGGCGTGCCTCTGTTCCAAGCCGATGACACCTGGCGCCTCGTGGCTGACCACGCGCCTCGCCTCTTCCGCAAGACCGTAGGGTCCACCTCGCTCTTCTGCCGCCCCAAGAAGCGGCCGCTGCAGGCCCAGACGGCGGCGCTGGACGCGGCCATGGAGACGGCGTTTGGGGAGCTCACCCTGCGGGACACCATCAAGCCCGTGCTCATCTCCTGTTACGATCTCAAGTCGTCCGCGCCGTTGGTGTTCTCGCGCGCCGACGCCCTGGAGAGCGAGAGTTACGACTTCCGCCTATGCGAGGTCGGCCGCGCGGCATGGTCGGAGGCTGGCCGCTTCGAGCCGGCTGAGGTTGTGTCGGTCGACGGTGCCACTTCCTGCGCCGCCGTGGATGGCGGGCCCATCATGGGCAGCCCGGCCGCCGCCGCCATCACGCACGTGCTGCACAACAAGCATGAATTCCCGTTCGTCCGCGGCGTCGAGGACCTCCTCGTGCTCTCCATCGGCGGCTGCTCCGCCGGTGGCACGGGAGCCGCGGGCGACGCGGACCTCCGACGCATGCGCCGCTGGGGTCCAAAGGATTGGGCGCGCCCCATCTCTCGCATTGCTGCCGAGGGCGCCGCCGACCTCGTCGATCACGCCGTGGCTAGCGCCTTCGGTCAGTGCCGCTCGTCCAACTACCTGCGCATTCAGGTGAGCAAATTCTCGCGCTGCACCTGTGCACCACACTTTCTTCCCCGCCTCAGCGAACTTTTCCTCTGATTAATCATGTTACTAAACCTCTGCGTGATCAGGCGAAACGGGAGAGCATGCCGCCGTGCGGGCCGGACGGCGAGTACGACCCAACCCCGGCGAACGTCCATGCGCTGCTCGCTGCGGCGGACGAGATGCTGAAGCACCGGAACGTCGAGTCGGTGCTCTTCGAGGGGAGGCGTGTCGGCGAGCAGACGAACGCGGAGAGGCTCGACTGCTTCGCCGCAGAGCTCGTCGCCGAGCACCGCAGCAGGGGCTCCCGGATTGGCCCCACCGTGGCGTTCAAGCAGGCGCCGGGGAAACCGGCGGCGGCGGCGCTGGGCTGAGCCGGCGGCCGTGTGCACCGTGGAGTAAGGACACTTAGGCCATTCCCTCTCTTTCTTCCTGCTGCATTTTTACGTGGCAGAGTGGCATTGCTCCACCAAGCATTTGCCAATGGGAAATTCGAGATGAAAAATATCAAACAACATTTGTGATATATCTGCCAACTCAATTTCAACTCACCATAGAAAAATGTAGCGAGATTTGCAATTATGCCACACATAAGTTTGAGAAATTTGTTTTTTTTCTCGTATGAATATATGACATGTGGTTCTTGTATCCGGTTATCAAATACACAGAACGTGACAAAAAGTAAAGATCACTCAACAGAGCAAAATTCCAACCATGTCAACTCTCGCTTCTGCTACTTGCATACAGCACAGCTCATCTAATGATGCTTATTCCACTTGAGCATTAATCAGTTGCTACTGACGTCTTGAAGAACTTGCATTCCTTCAATTCTCTCTAGTCTCTCTCTGGGAACAACCTCATCTTCTTGTTCGTGAAAAAAAAAGATTCTGAGCTTTGTCCAAAACTAAAACCAAACGGACATCTCAGATATCTTTTCAGCTGGAAGAAAAAGGAAACCATGAACATCATTCGTGTCCCATCACATCCTGATGCTGATCAGAACTGTCCTCCTTGAATGCTGACCCGTTTGGTCGGTGGATATTCAAGTTTTGAATGTCTTTGATTCTAGAGATGACTTTCTAAGTGTCTCATTGTTTTAGTTTCCAGTGGCTGCTGCAACTATTTTTAGAATCTGACGTTGAAACAAACATGGTAAAAATTTGTAGTTGCAGAATTTAGAAATGAACTAAAATTTAGAAACTGAAAAACACCAGCTACTTAAATAACTAGCTATTAACAATCTCTAACCGCTAGAAGTTAAAATCCCGGCCCATCCCTAAGGAATCCCTAAGGAATGAGCTAGGTATTTGGGTTCCCAAACTGGACCTTAGAGATATTTTGTACGGCTAGATCACATTCCAGTTTTAAGTTAGAGGTATGAATAAACTTAAATAACATAGTCAGTGTTATTCACTTTAAAAACAAAGTTTCAATTGTAGTTTCAAGAATTTTTTGGTGGTATATATTCCAGCTCCAACTTGATGTTGAGTTGGTAACATGCCAAACAAGGCCTCCCTGAAATCATTGGATCATCTTCATTGCATTCATTTTTTCCCTGGTGATAATTACTGCTACTTTCCAAATAGGATTTGTTCCATTCCATTGCCAAAACTCAAAAGGGGTTTGGATCTTGAACTAGCCCTTGGCACCATACCTTACAAAAATGTGCCAACAAATATACTATTCCAAGGCCTTTATTGATGAGTTTCCATCTCTTGTGATGATAATGGCTTCACAGTCCCAATTGACATGTTTGGATCTCTTCTTTGTATACAATAATAGACTATATGATGTGGCTGCCAAAGTGTATCATGCCCCATCTATATATACCCTTGTATGTGGCATCACTTTTGGCTAGGTGCAGTGAGTGGCATCTAGAGATATAGATCTACAATTTCAGATAAATGATATCAGCGTTGACATGTCTAGAAAGAATGGAAAGAACAAAACCATGATAATACATTTTCTAAATTCAGTCTAGTTAGTTAATATAAGAATATATAAGGACCTTTTGTTTCGCCTTGAGATTATAATAATCTAGCTTATTTACATAAGTTAAAATAAATAAACTAGTTTATTATACTAACTTATTATGATTCAAGTTCTAATTATAATAATCGGATAAGTTGATCCAACATACTTTTTAGCTTATTAGTTTAAAAAAACCGAAATACTCATCGTTCTTTGATGAAAATTACCTGCCACGTCCCGCCCTATCCCGGTCGGCTACGACCTGACCCCCCCTACTGCGAAGCGTCATGCCCGTCAGGTGTTCGACTAAATGTGTGTTCGGGACGCCTGCCCCGTGCTGCACATTTTTTATTTTTTATTTCCAATTTTTTTGTCGAGTGTCAAACTTGGGGCACTTAGCAAACCGTCTGTCAAGCCTCTGTTACATTATTTTTTTGCCGATGTCAAATTTGGCACGCGTGAAGTGTTTGCCGATAGTGGATTCATCGAGTGTCCTTTATGGAGTGTGGCACTCGACGAACCCTTCGTCGAGTACAAAAGGGGTTTTGCCGAGTGCCTATAACACTCACCAATGATCTATTTTTCCATAATGACTATTATCTAAACCAAAACCAGACATATCTATCTTCCTTCATGTTGCCCCTCGTTGGCTCACACCGTTCACTCGCCTCCACGCCGTCGCCCGCCAATGCACTGCCCTTTGCCTTAGCGTCACCCTTCGCTTTGCCGCCCCTTACCTCGGTGTCGCCACCCGCTTTCGCTCCGCCTCACCCCTCCATGCCCCACATCCCCCACCATTTCTTAGTTTCGAGTTTATTTCTAATTTATATTGCTTCGGTAAAGTCTCTCACCATTTCTTAGTTTCGAGTTTATTCCTAATTTATTGTGCTTTGTTAAAGACAATTTTTTTATATTGGTAATATTAATTTAATAAGAACAAATATATAAAAAATACAAATAAATATATAGATTTTTAAGCGGTTTATATTTAAAAAGAGTTAAAAAAAAAGCTAAAACGAATCGGAAGAGAGTATAATATAGGCAGGTAGATATTTTTCGGCTTGATTCTGCTTATGTGATGTTTTGCTTTGTTTGTTGCCAATAATCAGCCACTCTTTTGTCATTAGAATATAAAATAAATTATTCATCTTTACTCATTAGCTTAAAATTTTGGATTGAATTAGCCGGTGTATATATGCTGTTAAACATAGAAGTGTGTAATCTATATTTGGGAGGAGATCATCTATATTTGGAGCTGTGTCTCCTGTGTACCGTGCACCATTGATCACGGTTGTAAGCTTCCATGTATACAATCCTCTATATAAAGAGAGAGCCTGGCCCATAGAGGGTATTCAGCGCCAATCATCTCAACATGGTATCAGAGCCGATAATTCGATCATGTCTATAAACTCTTCATCCTCCTCCACCACCTCCGCCACCAATTTCAGCCTCTCCTCTAGCGCTATGTCTACGTTTTCACCTATCCCGATCCACCATGCTGTCACCATTAGGCTCAACAAGAACAACTACACGTTGTGGCGCGCCCAGCTGCTCCCGTACCTTCGGAGTGCCAAGCTCATGGGCTTTATCGATGGATCCATGTCGCCGCCGCCCAAGCAGGTTCCTTCCTCCACTGCTGCGGGCGCCGAGCTCGTGCCTAACCCCGCCTTTGGCGCGTGGTATGATCAAGATCAGCAGCTTCTCAGTGGTCTTCTTTCCTCCATGACCGAAGACATTCTCCAAGATGTTGTGGAGGCCACCACCTCTCAAGAGGCTTGGGATATCCTCAAGCGGATGTTCTCATCTGCTATCCGCGCACGTGCTGTCCAAGTGCGCGTTGATTTGGCCACCACAAAGAAGCGCGATCTCTCTGCTGCCGATTATTTTCGCAAGATCAAAAGTCTCGCTGCCGAATTGGCTGCTGCTGATGCGCCTCTTCGTACTGACGAGATCATTGCATACCTCCTGGCTGGCTTGCCTTCGTATTACGATCCGTTTGTTACTTCGATCACCATGAAGACTGAGTCCCTCACGCTCGATGATTTCTACGCCCATCTCCTGGCATTTGAGGCGCGTCAGCAGCAGTCTCAGGCGGAGACGCGTCTCAACATTGGCGCGCAAGCCAACTTCGCTGGCCGTGGTGGTCCACAGCGTGGTCGCGGCCGGGGGACTCCACCTGCTGGTCGTGGTGCGCGTGGCCGAGGTGGGCCGCCGTTCCAGGGCCGTGGCCGTGGTCCTTCTTCCTCGACAGCCAATCGCCCACAGTGTCAGATATGCGGACGTACGGGCCACACTGCCATCAAGTGTTGGTACCGTATGGATGAGTCATACCAGGAGGAACATCCATCTGCTGCAGTGGCTACAACTTCATACCAGGTTGATCCCAATTGGTATACTGACACGGGGCTACCGATCACATAACAAGTGATCTGGATCGCCTAGCTCTCCGTGAACAGTATCATGGTGGAGAAACAGTACAAGTCGGCAATGGGACAGGTTTGGAAATTATGCACATTGGTTCATGTTCTTTTAATACTGCTACACGTCCTCTTGCTCTAAACAATGTTCTCCACGTTCCTCATATATCCAAACATCTCTTGTCAGTACATAAATTAGCTCGTGACAATAACATATACTTTGAATTTCACCCATATTATTTTCTTATAAAGGACAAGGTCACGAAGCAAGTTCTTCTGGAAGGCAGGTGTGAGTCCGGCCTGTATCCCATCAAACCCTCCGATGTTGAGTTTCTCAAACAAGCTCTAATAAGTGTCAAAGCGTCCTCGAGTCAGTGGCATGCTCGGTTTGGCCACCCCTCCACCCCAGTCGTGCGGTCTATTTTGACCTTGAATAAACTCCCTTATGTCAAAGAGTCGAGTCTCTCAGTTTGTAATGCATGTCAATTAGGCAAAAGTCATCAACTACCTTATAGTTCTGCTAGTCATCGTTCTACTGCTCCGTTGCAGCTTATTTTCTCTGATGTTTGGGGCCCTGCTCCCATATCTGTTGGTGGTTACAAGTACTATATAAGTTTTATTGATGACTTTACTAAATTTACGTGGATATATTTGATGCATGATAGAACTGAGGCTCAACACATCTTCTTACAATTCCAAGCCCATGTTGAACGTCTCCTTGACACTAAAATTAAGTGTGTCCAATCTGACTGGGGGGGAGAGTACCAGAAACTCCATAACCAATTTTTTAGATCCATTGGTATAGCTCATCATGTGTCGTGTCCTCATACACACCAACAAATGGGTCAGCAGAACGCAAGCACCGCCACATCGTTGAAACGGGTCTTGCCCTCCTTGCTCATGCATCAGTCCCAATTAAATTTTGGGATGAAGCTTTTCTCACTGCCACATATCTAATTAATAGAATGCCTACTCGTGTCATTGATAATATGTGCCCACTAGAACGTCTCCTCAAAACTCCACCAAATTATTCCATGCTCCGTATATTTGGCTGTGCTTGTTGGCCCAATTTGAGACCTTATAACAAACAAAAACTCTCTTTCCGATCTAAAGCTTGTGTGTTCTTGGGATACAGTGGGCTTCATAAGGGGTACAAGTGCCTTGACACAGACTCCGGACGCGTTTATATCTCTCGCGATGTCATATTCGATGAAACAAGTTTTCCCTTTGCTAACTGTCCTTCATCCAGCATTGCACCTAACCAGGATAGTAGCAGTTTTAATTTGAACTATAACCATATGCATATATTTCCTGTTAACTCTGTTCATGCAGCAACACAACATGTAGAAGCTGCGCCGGGTGCGGCGCATGACGCAGGGCTGCCTGCCTCAGGGCCCTCGCCTGTCTCCATACAGCAGCGCACCCCGGGCTCCCCGGCAACTCCCACGCGACAACCTGCGGCATCGACAACTCACGCGGTGTCGACACCTTCCATGCGACAACCTGCGGCGTCGTCTGATCCCGTGTCCCCTGCGGGTACTGGGGCTGCGATGGAGATACCACCTGCCAGCCCCTCATCATCACCGAGTGTACTGGCTACTGCTGCGGAGCAATCGGCAGCACCTGAAGCAGCTCCTCCCGCCCATGCGTACAGAACACGCTTGAGTCACAATCTCAGGCAACCAAAAATTCGTACTGACGGTACAGTTACTTATACTGCTGTCAAGTCTTCTAATGCAGAGCCTACATCACATGTGGCTGCTATGGATCATCCACTTTGGCGCTCTGCAATGCATGAAGAATTTCAAGCTCTTGTCAAGAACAAGACGTGGCATTTGATTCCTCCACAACCTGGCCTTAATATTATTGATTGCAAGTGGATTTTCAAACTCAAGCAGAAAGCTGATGGGTCCATTGATCGCTATAAAGCTCGATTGGTAGCCAAGGGTTTCAAGCAACAATATGGAGTTGATTATGATGATACATTCAGCCCGGTAGTCAAACCAACAACTATCCGGGTCTTATTATCTCTTGCAGTCTCTCGTGGTTGGTCTCTTCGCCAGATTGATATACAGAATGCCTTTTTGCATGGCCACCTTCACGAAGATGTCTATATGAAGCAGCCACCTGGTTTTGTGGACTCGACTCATCCGACATATATTTGCAAGTTAGACAAGTCATTATATGGCCTCAAGCAAGCCCCTCGTGCATGGTTTTCTCGCCTTAGCAACAAATTATTACAATTGGGATTTCAAGCTTCAAAGGCTGATGTCTCTCTGTTCATCTTCAACAAAGGTGGTGTTCAGATGTACATGCTCATTTATGTGGATGATATTATTATTATGAGCTCCTCCACATCAGCCACAGATCGTCTCATCAATCAACTTAAGACGGAGTTTGCGGTCAAGGATCTTGGCACTCTTGGATACTTTCTTGGCATTGAGGTCCATCACACATCCACTGGTCTGGTCTTGACACAACACAAATACATTCAAGACTTGTTGCAGCGCACCAACATGACTTCTTGCAATGGTGTTCCGACCCTATGCTTCCTAGTGACAAGCTGCTGTTAAAAAGTGGTGATCCTCTCTCAGCCGAAGACACTACACGCTATCGTAGTGTTGTTGGGGCCCTTCAATATCTCTCCTTGACACGACCAGATATATCATTCTCTGTCAATCGGGTTTGTCAATTTCTGTCCGCCCCTACGACTCTTCATTGGGCGGCTGTGAAACGCATCTTGCGTTATCTTCACTCCACGTTGGATTTGGGGCTGTGCATCACCAAATCCGTGTCCTCTCTACTCAGTGCATTCTCGGATGCCGATTGGGCCGGGAATCCCGATGACAGGCGCAGCACCGGTGGCTATGCCATCTTCTTTGGTGGCAATCTTGTTTCTTGGAGCTCTCGTAAGCAACCCACTGTTTCTCGCTCAAGCACCGAAGCGGAATACAAAGCTGTCGCCAATACTACTGCCGAGGTAATATGGATACAGGTGCTACTTCGGGAACTTGGAATTTCTCAGCTTCGACCACCCTCTCTTTGGTGTGATAACATTGGTGCCACTTACCTATCCGCCAACCCCATCTTTCATCGTCGC
This sequence comes from Zizania palustris, assembly GCA_019279435.1. Classification (NCBI taxonomy): domain Eukaryota; kingdom Viridiplantae; phylum Streptophyta; class Magnoliopsida; order Poales; family Poaceae; genus Zizania; species Zizania palustris. The sequence continues at coordinate 54,138,441 of JAAALK010000079.1, read as the reverse complement.
ACGAAGCATGTGGAGGTTGATTACCACTTTGTTCGTGAACGGGTTGCATCAAGACAGCTTGACGTTCGATTCATATCATCCAAAGACCAGGTTGCCGACATTATGACAAAGCCTTTGCCGATTACTCCATATTGCAACTTGCGGCGCAATCTGAACCTGGTGTCCCACCGTCCAGATTGAGGGGGGGTGTTAAACATAGAAGTGTGTAATCTATATTTGGGAGGAGATCATCTATATTTGGAGCTGTGTCTCCTGTGTACCGTGCACCATTGATCACGGTTGTAAGCTTCCATGTATACAATCCTCTATATAAAGAGAGAGCCTGGCCCATAGAGGGTATTCAGCGCCAATCATCTCAACATATGCAACTCAATTCAGTATCAGTCGGAAAAAGAGATTCCTCTCATATTTGGATGGAAAAAAGGGCTGCAGACGTGTGAGTTTTACTGTTGAGACGATGAGACCCTCTGTCCCAGTTACAGAGAAGTGGGGCACATCGTGCAAACATTTCGCTTGTCGATTGTGTAGTACCATCAATCAACAGTTAACCTAACAACCATGGTTATCTATCAAGTTGGTAATTGTGATGTGTAGTTGGATAGGAAATACTATTTGGATTAGTGCCACATGAAGAACTGAGCTAATTCAAGTGAAGTCGTCGCCAAAAAATATTTTGAACCCCACCACTAAAATTATTTCCAGTTGAATAAATTAAAGGTCAGAGGAGTGATCTGAAATGGTAGCTGGCTCGTGTGGTCAACTAGGGGAGCAAAGGTCAAAGGCACGTACATTTTCCCACTCTCGACTCTGCAATGGCAGTTCAGAACGAGTCCATGCCAACAATACGCCATTTTTTTTTAAAAAATAATATATTTTTTAAAAAAATTCGAATCTAGTAGTCGGATTAAAAAAATTACAAAAATGAACTCCCGTCGATACTTGATCGGTCGAACGTGGCCACATCAGCCTCGTTCGGCACTTCAACAGCCAAACGAGATCACGTCAACGTCACAACGATTACTTCGGGCGAACGTGACCACATCAACCATGTTCAATATTTCAACTGCCGAACGAGGCTGACGTGGCCAAATTTGCTGGCGCAGTGCCGAACATGGCTGGACATTGCATCAGCGAATTTGGCCACGTCAGCCTCGTTCGGCAGTTGATGTGTCGAACATGGCTGACGTGGTCACATTCGTCCGAAGTAACCGTTGCGGCGCTAACGTGGCCACGTTCAGCCGATCAAGTGGTGATGGGAATTCATTTTTATATTTTTTTAAATCCAACTACCAAATTTGATTTTTTTTAAAAAAAAATCAACAATACGCACTGCTTGGAGCCTTGGAGTTTGGGGGTGGCGAAAAATCTAAGATTTTTTTTGGGGGGCAAAAGTAGAGTACTCCGTACAACGCAAACTATAAACTGTTTCATGTTGGCAAGAGGCTACTGCACTGCATTGGTAACCATCGGTTTTCTTGAAACGGCAGCCCACTTGCAAAAGTTAGCTGAACTATTATCTATCCATTCCATCGGCGACTGACAAGTGAGAGAGCTAGAGACCAGCCTGCCGGTTGATGTGTCCGGCGGCCAAACTACGCTGCATTCGTCTGCATGGTGGAGGGTGATTTCATGTCATCTGTTACAGTCACATGTGTACATGCAACGCATACATCTGTTACGCTCTGGATGCATAGCTCCAAAATATGCATACCCTGCTCTGCTCCTGCTCCTGCTCCTGAGTGGTGGTTGCATTGCATGACCTTGTTTTGGTCCTACCTACCTACGTATTTTAGCTAGCTCGGTGATGCAGAGATTCTCGACAGTGGACTGCTCAGATTTCCATCCAATGCAGCAGCGATGGCACGGCTAGAAATTGTTATAGATTCCTCTTTTAAGATGTGGATGTGATCGCTGGGCCTTTTACATATAAAAAATATATGCGTCAACATGTGAACTTTGGGGTTATTCTGAAGTACAGGTTGAATTTAGGGAAAATTACTCACATGTTATTATAATTTTTAGAAATTGCCTATATGCTGCTGTCAGTGACTGTGGCGGTCCCCATTTGTCAGTGACACACCGATGATATATTGGCAAACCGTGAAAATTGTAATGGCACGGAAAAAATTAACCCTTGAATTTATCACTACTTCACCTGCAAACAACTGAAAAGATGGTTGAGCAACACTTGGAAAGATCTGCGTCAACATGTGGCGCGGCATTAGACCAAATGGACGATGAACTAACATTAACAAGAAAAACACATTAATATCAGAAAGAATGTGCTTGTGCAGTGCAGCGCATCCGTTTGTATCCGGATCTCGTCGCTGCTGATGGTGTGGACTGTGGACGGCCTTGGGTGTTTGGGCCCTGACACTGAGGTGCCATGCCAGCGCACACGAGCTCACTAACCCACCAGTTTTGTGAATCTTTGCATGCCAAATTCCCCTGTCCAGAGTGAGAGATGCACTGCGCAACCTGTGTGTGTGTGTCTGCCGCCAACGTTACGTTCCTCTCCCTCATGATCGCGAGGCAGCCATGAAAGCTTCCCCAGGTGCCATGCCAAGCCCAACTGTAAAAGCGGAAATCTTGCTGCTCCAGCAGCAGAGCAGCAGCAGCTATTATTATTATTGTTCATCCAAAGTGGGAGTACTGCACTGCGTCCAGAGCAGGCAGTGTCGCTGAACAGTGAATTGTTGTCGTCCGAAGTGGACAAACCATCGATGAAGAGAACTAGTTTGGCTGCAGAGATGATGATGTGAGTGCTACCACTTTTATTTTCTTCATGCTCTGTTTGTTTGAAACTTGAACCTAAAATACCTGATGAACTGCAGCGAAAAACTTGATGCTTCGTCGAGCAGTCGCAGATTATTTCGACGCATAGGTTTCCGACCCAGTTCAACCTTCGCCTAACTTTCGGCGGCCTAGATCATACATAGTATTGTTAGCATTATGAGCCAGTGGCTTAGGCTTAACGTGAACTTTGCCTAAAACATCAACACCAACGTGATCGTGATTGCAACGCGTCGTAGGACGCTGTGCTACTGGGCCGCGTACTGATGCAGACGACGCAGCGCAGGTGCGGCTCGGCTCGTCTAGCTGTGGCGATCCACCGACCAAATCGCCCTCGCATGCATGCGAAAACATGGAGGAGCCGGGGGCAACTTTTGCCAATGCCCGGCCCCAGCGCCTGGTCAGCGTAGGCATGCAGCAGGTCAGTGCGTGCAACGACGGGGCAGTGGCCCGTAGGGATGGATTCGGATCGGATACGGATGGAAACGAATCCGGATAACACTATTTACCACATTTTAATTCGAATACGAATACGGATTCGGATGTTCTCGAATACGAATACAAAACGGATGTTTCGAATACGAATATGTATTCGGATGTTTACTCGGTTTAACTCCAAATGTTCGTTGTTTCACAAAATTTTTAAAAATTCAAAGGGTACAATATACCAAATTAGAATAATAATTAATAAGAAACAATGATACACAATAAACCATGCACAAAATAAATTTTTAAACAACACTAGCTAAAATTAATCATACGCAACAACCAATAAGAACTACATAAAGTCTTGAACCGAAAGTCATCATATATTTCAACCAACAAGAACACACAAATTGAGTCCAGATGCGCAAATGCAGAAAAAACAGGCGGCAATTTGGAAAGAATTGGCTGGATTTTATTGTTTTTAAAAATTAAACATTTTCAAAAATTTATTAACATCCTATATGATAAATTTCTCAAAACATTTTCAAAATTTTATCATGGTATCTAAGTATAATATTATAATACTATGGCATGTCTCATATTTTTTAGACTTTATTTGATTTTTTATAATTAAAAAACCCTTAAGCTCCACATTACTGATGAAGTGTTGTAACATAAATTTTTTAAAATTTCTTTAAATTTAGTGGATAACAACTAAAAATGGAAACAAAATAATGAATGTGATTTTTCTATAAATTTTAGTGCATTATTTTAGGTACTTACAGTTCAAATTTCACATATTCCAATTTAAATACTAGAAACACAATTAATGAGTTAAAATAGCAAATAGATCTAGAAAAATACAAAACAATTATAGTGAAAGAGATATGTTGTATTTTAATTATATAAAAAAATTCAAGTTCAAACAAATATTTAACCATAAATTTACTTTAAATCATACCATATTCCTTCTCAAAACTCTATTTCCTCTCAACAAAATCTCAGATTTCTTAATATTTTATATGATAAATTTCTCGAAACATTTTCAAACTTTTATCATGGTATCTACGTATAATATTATAGTACTGTGATAAGTCTCGTATTTTTCAGACTTTATTTGATTTTTTTATAATTAAAAACCCTTAAGCTCCACATTACCGATGAAGTGTAGTAACATAAATTTTTTAACATTTCTATAAATTTAGTGTATAAGAACTAAAAATGGACACAAAATAGTTAATGTGATTTTTCTATAAATTTTAGTGCATTATTTTAGGTACTTGCAGGTCAAATTTCACATATTCTAATTTAAATACTAGAAACACAATTAATGAGTTAAAAATAGCAAATGGATCTAGAAAAATACAAAAAATTTATATGGTATGATATATGTTGTATTTTGATTATATAAAAAAATTAAAGTTCAAACAAATATTTAACCATAAATTTACTTTAAACCATAACCTATTCCTTCTCAAAACTCTATTTCCTCTTAAGAGAATCTCATATTTCTTAACATTCTATATGATAAATTTCTCGAAACATTTTCAAAACATTATCATAGTATCTACGTATAATATTATAACACTGTGATAAGTCTCGTATTTTTCAGACTTTATTTGATTTTTTATAATTAAAAAACCCGTAAGCTCCACATTACCGATGAAGTGTCGTAACATAATTTTTTTAACATTTCTTTAAATTTAGTGGATAAGAAATAAAAATAGATACAAAATGGTGAATGTGATTTTTAGATAAATTTTAGTGCATTATTTTAGGTACTTGCAGTTCAAATTTCACATATTCCAATTTAAATACTAGAAACACAATTAATGAGTTAAAAATAGCAAATGGATCTGGAAAAATACAAAAAATTTATATGGTATGAGATATTTTGTATTTTGATTATATACAAAAATTCAAGTTCAAACAAATATTTAACCATAAATTTATTTTAAACCATAACCTATTCCTTCTCAAAACTCTATTTCCTCTTAAGAGGATCTCAGATTTCTTAACATTCTATATGATAAATTTTTCAAAACATTTTCAAAATTTTATCATGGTATCTACGTATAATATTATAACACTGTGATAATTCTCGTATTTTTCAGACTTTATTTGATTTTTTATAATTAAAAACCCTTAAGCTCCACATTACCGATGAAGTGTCGTAACATAATTTTTTTAATATTTCTTTAAATTTCATGGATAATAACTAAAAATGGACACAAAATAGTGAATGCAATTTTTCTATAAATTTTAGTGCATTATTTTAGGCACTTGCATTTCAAATTTCACATATTTCAATTTAAATCCTAGAAACACAATTAATGAGTTAAAAATAGCAAATGTATCTAAAAAAAATACAAAAAAAATATATGAAATGATATATGTTGTATTTTGATTATAAAAAAAATAAAGTTCAAACAAATATTTAACCATCAATTTATTTTAAACCATAACTTATTAATATTCACTAACTTAAGTATTCCATAATTATATAAATAATAAATAAACCATTAATATAGTGATAATATATTATCTTGAATCTAAGTTTAGTCTTTGTGAAATCCTAAAACGAATACGGATGTATCCATTTCCATATCCACATTCAGCAGAATTCGGATATCCATTTCCATATCCACATTTGTAAAACGAATTCGGATATTTCCGAATGTCATCCATATTTAATTCGGATACGAATACGGATATCCATATTTACAGTAATTCGAATACGAATACGGATAATTCGGATATTCTGACATCCATATCCATCCCTAGTGGCCAGTGGGGGCGTGGGGCTCGGTTCTATTGTAAATTGAAGAACACAAGAACAAGATTGACACAGAATGAACACAATGATTGTTGAAATGATCTCTCTTTATTGCCATTGTTATTGAAGTGAACAATACATGATGTATATATAGAGGAGAGGGGATGCGACCAACGGACGCATCGCTTGGCCAATGGACGGGATGGCAGCGAGCAGACGCGATGCTTCGCGTGTTGCCGCCGTTTGCTCCTGGGATGAAATTAACCGCAACACTCCCCCTTAATTGAATCCATCATAAATATTAATATAGATACTATTCCCATGTATTTGATATTTCTCTAAAAAAAACCACAACGGAAAAACTAGAAATATGACATATATTTGTGTTTAATATTGTCTCATTAAAACTTTATATGAGAAACCTTGAAGAGGAAAAACTCATAGAAAGAAAAGAGAACAATACGATTATTTAATAAGGCATGGTGTGAGAGCATTCTCCCCTCAACCTTATTTTGAATATTCCTCCAAAAACCACGTGGGAAAAATAGGAAGGAATATGATATGATATGTTGTTAAAACTCCTTTTAAAACCATGTAGGAAAAATAAGGAGAAAATGATACAACATATGATTTGTATTTAAAACCTTTCTATGGAAAAGTTTATATACCTTTTGTATATTCCTTATAAAAACCCTTTTTAGGGAAAAATAGAAATATGGTATATATGATCTTGTGTAGATATTATCTCATTAAAAACTTTTATGAGAAAGTATATAAAACTCATAAAAGAAAAGAGTATAATACAATATATGTATAGTTTAAACCTTTAAGGAGATTCTCCCCCTAAGGCTTGCAAAATATGAAACTGTCTACATTTGTGCTATGCAAGCACTATTATCTTGAAAGATAATAATAGATGATTCAATGGAATCAATAACACAAGACTTGTATGTGATTTATCATTCTGCGATGTCATACATGTTTGCATGATGCTTCATATAATGAAATTATTTCAGAATGATTAGTGGATGTAGCCACTAAAGTTTACTATGTAAACTTCTATGGGATGGTTGTCCCATCATGTGAGAACACAAAAACCTTGTTTGAGATCTGACTTATGGGGATCTAATAAGTAGTCAGTATCTATATATCCAATTATGTTTAGATCTTGATTTCTTTATTATTGAAAGAAAATATAAAGATCTTTGGTGTTTTGGAGATATTTTTGACTCCAGTCCAATGATATTTAGTTGGATTAACACTATGTCTAGCTAGTGATTTATTTGCAAATGCGATATGAGGCCTAGTGCAATTTGCAAATTACATGAGTGTTCCAACAATGTTGAGATATGGAACCTCCAATCCTTATATCTCTTCATAAGGTCTCAATTGATCTTTCTCTAAATGTAGAGATCGAATGACCATAGGTATTTTCTGGATATATATGGTTTAGTGTATTAAAATACTCGAGTAAAGGTGTTTAAGTTGTAGACCTAAACAAAATTTGGTTTTGACCAAATCCTTTGTCTCGAATTCCGTCATTCGAATGATTGCGCTTCATCAATATCATTAGTATCGTTGATGATGTCAACATACACATATATAATGCAATATCCCGGTGAGGATTTATTGATGAATACATACGGGCAATCATCTTTATTTGAGTAGTCCTTTTTATAAGGAACTCATTGAGTCGGTTATACCAAATTTTATCCGACTATTTCAAGTCATGTAATGACTTATTGAGTTTTACAAAATATATGCTGCATTAGTATTTGGATTCAGAATTTTGGATTCCAATGGGAACCTTTATGTCTGAATCAAGTGACTCATAGGGATTAGTCACTATGTCTATCAACTGTTTAGATAGACAATTGTACTGCCAAAGATATAATTTATCGGAAAATGATTTCACTTCTTTTTGGAGAGAATGCTTGATTGATAAATCAATTCGGGTCTCTGCGTGAATCCTTGTGCTACGAGCCTCGCCTTATGTCTCACCACATTATGGTTTTCATACCGTTTTATAGATGAAAACATATTTAAAAACCCACAGGGAAGGTTTTGGAGGTGTATGTATTACTGATGATAATACTTTTCATTTGTGAGGGAGGCTAACTCTACTTGAATTACCTCTTTTATGTGTTCCAGTCCGAGCGCGTTTTTGCACTTGACCATGGATTTTGGATCTGGACCATTTAGAGGTTTTTAGTAATTGATGCAGAGAATTACGTGTCGACAATCGTAGTCTTATGATTATATGTTTCTCCAAACTCGAGATAGATGATGAAATCTCTTACACCTTAGTTGACGGTTTTTGTATTTCCCAGTATGAGGACGTCATGGTGTTCCGATGTCCCAGTATCAGATATTGAGTGCACTGTTGATACAGGAGGTGGATGTGGTTAATCCACTTGGTATTTCTCAATGCTAGGTTGAGTTTGCATTTACTAGTTTAGAAGTTTATCCTTCTATTTTCTTCGTATGTCTACGAGAAGTATCACCCTTAGAATTTGTCTCAATTTATGATTGGACCTTTGATTCAACGGGTTCCTTTATGCTTTCAAGAAGCTTCACGCTTGTAGGTAACCATACTTCTCCTCTTATCGGATTGATTAGGGAGTTGAATAGTTTTATTTGGTACCTCTATTCTTTCTGGTATATTCCTAGCAAGGTGATAGGATTTTGTGATATTTCTATCATTAGTAAATGTATTTGGCAGGTTATTTGCAATATGTTGCAAATTGATGATTTTCTGAATTTGAATTTCAGATTTATGAGTACGTGGATTTGTGGTGTCAATGTAATAATGTCTTTGAACATTATAATTGATTTCCTGGCATTTTTATTGGTACTTGAATTCTCCCCCTAATGCCTGGAAATGTACCTCATTAAATGTAGGCATACTGGGTAATAAATAGATCCTCTTGAGAGAGGTTTGAAATACATTATGATTGATAGATATTGGTATCTCAATATAGATCCCAAATTCCTGTGTATACCCATTAATGTATGCTATGGTGGTGAGAATGGTGCATTTGTAGTGCAACCAAACTTACGCAGATGGGAAATACTTAGTGAATTTCCACGTACTATTTGTAGAGGGAAGTTTGATATTCAGTTAGTTGTAACTGAATCACTTATGCAGCGTGTAAAACTATATAATCCAACATTGAGTTGGTAAATAGCAATTCTATAATGATGGTCTAATAATATGCTGAATCCTCTTTATTAAATATCTACTTAGCCATTTTGAGTGTGAACATATAGGACAAAATTATTTGAATTCCTAGGGCCTTACAATAATGATTGAAGGCACGCATGGAAGATTTTGTAATGTTGTCCATTCGAATTGATTGAATTCGATGGTCTAAGTAATGAGTTCACAACCAATAAATTTTGCTATAATTGTGGCAAATAAATGGTTTATGTGTATAATAGACACATGTAAGATCATATAATAGATGAATCTATTAAAACCATAAAATATCAGAATAGACCGATAAATGGTTGTATAGTACCATGTATGTCTTCTTGAATGTGTTCAAGAAATTTAAATGGTTTTATATGAACTTTTAATTTGATGACTTTAGAATTATTTTCCCTATGACACATGTGGTGCACATAAAATTTAATAATTGAGGAAATGCGATATTATTTAAATTATAACCAATGGAATTGCTAGTATTTTTTTTGTCATCCAATGTTGGAATGATCAAGGCGATAATGTCTAGTCTAGAATGTATTGACATTCTAAAAAAATATTTGATATGCAACGTGTGGTACAGGTTTGATGAATATGTAGTATAATTATGTAGAAGAGGTGATATTTATTGAAGTATCACATTATTATATCCGTTATTTTAGATAAAGATAAGTTTATCTTTATTTTTTATATGAGTTTCAATATGGAAACCATTTTGACGGATATGTTTATGACTCAGTGAAGTACGAGTTGAACCTAGATAAATTGTTATCCAAGATTATAATTTGAATACTCGTAGATAGAATAATTTATGGCATTTATGTGAGCCAACAATTATTACATCGCGTCATGCGATTTTTTAAAATATTTCCTTGTCTTTTTTTTATGAGACTTTAGAAATAATTTGTTTCACTAAGTATATAGTTTGTGGTACCATTGTCCACAAAATGCATCTCTTCCTTTATTGTACTAATTCCCGTAGAATCTATATATAAGAATTTTTGTATGAAAATTCTTTCAAATATATATAATCGTTGCATATCTAGTATGTAACAATAGTGTTTATTTGAACCAATTTCATGGTAATTTATTATCTTTAATATGAATTATCCCTCATAAATAAATAGATAGCGAAGTATCTAAATATATATTGTATGGATCCTAATTAAAGTCTCCATATAGATCATTGGTGGTATATTCCACGATCATGTTATTATGCTGAGAGATTCTCCCCCTGATGTATAGTTTAAGTGGTATTTATATCTTCCTTGGAGAGTTCGAACCACTTACAACATGTATATGGGAGATGAAGTGTGCTTCATATTTTCTCTCTTTAATGATGTGCCTATGTTCCACGGATAAGATACAAATTCACCAATTATTTAGGGTCTTATATTTCTTAGAAGTATGATTATGACTACATTGTTGTCATATTTGGACTATGAAATTTGTTGAAGTGTCCATATGGCTTGTGGTAACTCTTTACGATTATATTTGCTTGACTTTACTACTGAGGTTTCAAGTCATAAAACTAAAGTTTTAAGCAAATATTATGAACATGGTTGAACTCATCTATAATTTTAAAGACTAATAGATGGTTATAATAATAGATAGTCATAGAGAAGACTATTGATCTATGTTCATAGCATTTCAAGAGTAAACCATATTTTATATGAATTCCGACGCCTATTTAGACTAGAGGTTGAGGTGAATGTAGTTCCTTATAATGTATAAGGCTCCAACTATGTATGTATCTAGGATAAGCTCATTATCTGGATTAAATTCAGTGAGAGCATACAAAAAATCTGCGTACTGATAGATTCATTATAATATCCATAGCCAATGTAGGAAAATTGGATTCACTATGAGTGAGATGATCAAAAATTTTTATGACCATTGATCCTACACCTTAATGCATAAATTTGAATATGTAAAATCAAGCAAACTTGAATTTAAACATATTGTAATCTCATAAATTTGAAATAACGAGAAGAATCCAATTTACTAATATAGAGTAGACCTTTGAAAATTCATTTTCTAATTGGATACGCATTTTGAGGAGTAAAAAAATCCCACAGCAATACTATGTATTACCTTGTGTATGACCAATTTTTAAGAAATGAATCAGGTAATCTCATAATTAGCGTAAGCCTAATTGAATCCAAATATAAATTGAGTATGTTCATTGGAGATAATCACCATATGAATAATAAGGTGTAGATCCCCTTGTAATACTAATGTATCACTTTATGCATACTAAATTTGAAAAATTGGATTTTTATAGTAATCACCTAAAAAAAGGTATAGACCTTTTATCCAAAACTTTGGATTTTATTTTTGAGGATAATCACTATGCATGAGGCACAATGTTGATTCTTTTATAGTACATGAGTACTATTTGCATATAGTCAACATAAAAAATGATGTTTTGGTTATTTCAAAATGGAGATTAATTTGCATTGAGATAAAATATATGTATAGCTTTTTTTTAAAAAAAAATAAGCTAATGGGCTAAGGCAATTATTTTGCAAAGGGATTTTATTGTGAAGACAATTAAAAATTACCAAATAAAATGGCTTAAACACATTTGTACAATAATTAAGAAGAGTAGGGGTCTATGTATAAAAATTACATAGACTCTATTACTACTATTTGCATGGCAATACTAAATATTGTAAAGCACATGGGCTAAAATGTAAAAATATTGTAAAAAATACAGAAATTACATTTTTTTAGGAAGTGGGCTATATTAAGCCCGTTTGGCCCATATAGTTAATGTAGTATAATTGTATAAATGGGGCGGTTAGGGTTGGAACCCTAACCGCCCATACACATTTGTCGCCGCCACCGCCTAGGCGCCTGGGGGCGCGCTCGGCCGTTGCTGCTTGGGTGCCTCGGGGCTCCGCCCGTGGTGCCGCCGCCGCCACATCTTGTCTGGCTGTCGCCAGCCTTCGCTGAGGAAGCGTCGGGCTGCTGCTTCCTTCGCGCGGGGGGCGATCTGCAGGCCGTGCTGAGCCGCCGCGTCGTGGCGCGCAGCCGCGTCGATGGGGCGCTTCACGGTGCGTCGGACTCGTGTGCCAAGGGCCGGTCGCTGCAGCCGCCTGTGGATGCGTCAAGGGCATCGCCTAGGCAGTGGGTGTTCATTTTGTGGAAAAAGCATCGAAGAACATCATGAGTGATTTACCTTCTTCTGTTCTTGTTTTTCCTGATGTTTTCATTGTTTTTGTTTGATTCAACGAAGGACAACATCAGTTCTATTTCTGTTATGACTTCTTCTTTGTGAAGAACAACACTTTTTCGTTTCTTCATTCTTGTCTGTTCTTGTTGCTCAATGTAGAACAAGGTGCTGATAACGTATTGTAAATTGAAGAACACAAGAACAAAGATTGACACAGAATGAACACAGTGATTGTTGAAATGATCTCTCTTTATTGCCATTGTTATTGAAGTGAACAATACATGATGTATATATAGAGGAGAGGGGATGCGACCAATGAACGCATCGCTTGGCCAATGGACGGGATGGCAGCGAGCAGACGCGATGCTTCGCGTGTTGCCGCCGTTTGCTCCTGGGATGAAATTAACCGCAACAGGTTCGATGCCTTTTTTTTTCCATGGGAGAGCGAGCCGTCGCCTCTCTTTTTTCACCGCGACGACGTACGCCGGCTAGCACGCAGAAAATTAGTCTACAAACATTAAAATATTTCTATCAACTAACCCAACCATTATAAAAGTAATTCTTATAATAATCTTCAGTAAAACGTAACCATAAACACCCGTCAAAATTAAAAATAACATTTATTACTTCTCTTTTTTCTTTCTATTCTCTTACTTTTAATATAGATAAAAATAACTATATAACAATAGGTCCATCTATATGGACTATGTACTATTTGAACTATTTTTCCTATATACATTGGAGATGCCATGATCGAACTGACACGAACAGTGACCAACACCTGCATCTTCTCGAAGAGACGACCAATGAATGGTAAGTGGGAACTGGGAAAGCAGATAAAGATTACGTACAAACAAAAACATAGGTCAAGGCACGCATCTCATAGAAGCAGCAATTTACTTACTAGTCGAGAAAAAAGGTAATTAAGTTCTGACAAATTGTCACTAAACATTAATCTACTGGCAAACCCTTTTTTCACAGCACGAAAAACGGAGCAAAATTAAATACTAGGACTATCTCTTCCCTCACTTAATACAGATAATGGAGATATATATATAAGCAACATATGAACTTCCGTTAAGCCTTGCTTTTTTTTTATTTCCGTCCGCACATCGACTACCCTAGGAACCAGCTCAGCGGAAGGGAAGGTGCAAATGTGAAGTGCGTCGTCTGCAGCAGAACAGAGGGGTCACTGGCTCACTGCTCAGAAACTGAAAAAAGTGGAGTATGGAAATTAGCTCATATCAACCAAATGTGGGTGTCGTCAACTAATGGAGAACAGATATATTGTTCTTCATGCGTGCAAAAAGCAATTATCAGGAATGCAACAGATTATTTCATAATCTGCAATAAATTAATCACAGCAATCATTGAAACGGATGCATTATGATGGATCTATATATCATCAATCAAAAGAATTTGGTATCAACAGGGCAGCACTTTTGTTGCATATGCTAACGTGTAAGAAGGGTGGTACCTTGGTTAGTGATTTGTACCATGCTGAGTACAAAAAAATAACGCTTCAAACTCGTCGTCATTATCTTTCTGGTTGATCAGAGCTTGATGCTCCATTAGGAGCTGTGGACAGATTGCTGGTTGATCCATTCTCTGCTGGTGGAGGATTTCCCCATTTTCTCTCAGATTCCAAGGGTTCCAATACATAAACCCCACCATCAGTCAGGCCTAGAGCAAACTGATTTGCTTCGGAAGGATGTGCCGCAACAACGACAGGATAAACACTTGAACTAGATAAACAAGGACATAAATCAGAAAAAAATGGAATACCCATCAAAATATAATGGTTAATACATGATTTGTTCAATAAATCAGGATATACACTTCATTTTTTTCATGTCTGCTCAATTTCATTGGACATATAGTAACCCACACAACAAATATAGTAGCCTATTCAAGGGTGAAAAATAGCATCATCAAGGCATCTCTTCATCCCCTGAGAAATCCTGACGTAGATATGTTTCAGGCATAGTTGCTTAAGGCAAATTTCATCAAATTCCAGTAAGTCTTACTGATTTATTACAGCTACTATTCTCTTTGCACTCCCAAATGTGCCATTGGTAGTTAAAAGTCTAAGTGGTACTTTCAAATACATCAACTCTGTGTATTCTCTTAGGCTGTTAGCATGATTGTTAGTGCACACACTAAACTAGCATAATTGCTTGATAACTGCAAGACAAGATTGTTTCCAAAGAAGCAATAGTACTGGTTTAATCTAGTATGTTAGAAGAAACGTAAAATAAATTGTCTTGTTGTGCTTCACAGAATACCTGATATTCTGGGGAAGATAAGAAGCTGGAAGGATTCGGCATTGGAGTCTCAAACTTGATGCATTAAATATACAGACGGTGGCATCCAGAAAGCTTGCATAAATTAGTTGACTATCACATGAGAACATGGCATGTGTTATTGGAGCAGAATTCTCCCGAACAGGCCACTGAAAGCAGAGATAAGGTGAGCAATGGCATAGCCTTTGGCCTTCAGAGTGAACTCGAACTACACAAGTGGAGAGAGCACGATAAGTGGGAGGGTCAGGGGAGGGAGAGAGACTTTACCTGCTTCACGGGTTCTAATTTTGTAGTTTCGTATATAGCAATCTGGGTCTCATGCACAACAAGAAAGTGCAATTGATCTTGATGGAACTGCACACGTGTGTCTAAGATATTTGATGTTGGACGACCTGATGGTATCTGTAAAAATCTGCTCCTTAATTTATCCCAACCGTCTGTGCTCCAAACACATATCTACAAGGAGAAACAAGTAGAAAGTAGAAACAGTAAAGACAAACAGAAGTGGATTGCTAGATATCATATCTTGACTTGGTAGTTTAGAGAAATAACCTGGGCATCAGCACCAGAAGAGACTAACACATTTAATACATTTGAAAACGCAAGTCCTGTAATTTTCTTAGAGTGCCCTCGGAGTTTGCTTTTGACCTGTGCAAAGAATGAAAAATCATATTTCGTCTGTATCTTGTTTCATGGAGATAAACAGTGCAAAGCATGTCATCAGGTAATAATACCTCATCAATCCGGACATTGTAGATTTGGATGGTTGAGTCATCCATTCCAATTGCAATGATGTTGTTATCTTGAGGATGGAAAGCAAGAAATGTTGCTGCTGGCGGCGGAGGCATAAATGTTGTCATCGTCTGGAGTCACCATAGACATACAGTTCAATTTCTACGTAAGAGATAAACAATAATAATAAGCTTGTAACTAACCTTGAAAGTCATCATGTTGAATAGAGAGATTTTCCCTCCAGAGGCTGACATAACATATGAATCATTCTTTGATAAAGCAAAGCAATGGACAGCTTCTTCAGGATTGTCAGTTATGTCATTAGTCATGAGGATGCCGCTTGGAGGTTGCCATAATTGAGGAGAAACATTTGCGGTAGCCTAGAAGAGTCAATAGCAAAGAAAAACAATTAGTAACAATCAAATGTACAAATTGCTCGCCCCTGGACCAGTTGTCCAGAGCAGGTAGGAAAGTGAACAATATTTCTGCGTGTAAATAATCCAAATTTTACCTTCCCAGTTGAATTTCGGTCATTGCGAGGCCATTTCCAGAGCAAATGAACCGCATTTGAAGCTAAAGCCAAGATGGCAACACCAGAATTTGTGTAGATAAGTCTTGAAATCTGCTGATAAAAACAAATACTCTTTATGGAAAGACCTTACAAATAAAAATCAGCAGTTAATATGGGGATGTGGAGCATAAGAATCAAGAATGCAAGTAAAAATGTGAGATGACTGTACATTATGTTCTATTGGACAATCATCATTCACTGAAATGAAAATCTAGGGTGCAGAACAGGCAACAGCTTTAGTGCAACCAACAATCATACTACGGCACTACGCAGTATTCACTTTATCAAATAGTATCAATTATGCAAACTAGACTAAAAATAGCACATTCTACACATGCTAATAAGTATGAAATAATGTGCTAAAAATTATTTCATAGAACCACAGAAACAGTTACACTGCAGATTGCACCCTCGAGAAGGGGAAGGGGTAAAGTGTCACCTTGCTCGTCCTCATATTATCTGTTAGTTTCAATGATCTGCACTGATTTAATTCAGTTATCTCCATAAGCTTCCAGACCTTTGATTTATCTAATGACTCATCAACTATTCTAGGTTTTACATCCACCAAGCTTCTGTTATCCCCATTCTGTCAAATTATCCAGGGAGGCAGGGAATGTACTAGTTAGGATCATTAAAAAGTTTTCCTGACAAAAAGATAAATATCAATAGAAAAGGAATTTGTGAACATGGGAGAACCATTGCAGTTATAGCTGATGCAGCAGCATTTCCTGAACTAGTTCCGGCAGCAGCAGCTGAAACCGCTGCCACCGCAGTTAATGGATTCATCAGAGGCTGCATCAAAATGTGTTGATTAGATCAAGCTTGCAAAAAATCCTAGTTGCAATTTTCAAGGGTTACAAGGAACTACTTTTGTTACAGTCTCAGATGCACTACGAGAAGCATCAAAAGAACGATTTTCCAGCGTGCGCAGCAACCGAGCTCCATCAGCATTTGCTAAAATCTTGATACCATTATCATGGGTAGAAACAGCCAGCAGAGTACCCTCCTTGTTGAAGCGTACCCGTGGACTTGCCTGATAATGTGTGCCAGATTAAAAAAGATGGAGATTTCCCTATTCATTTGAAGTAACCACCATTTAGCAAACACAAAGTACGCACACATAAAGGAAACCACTCACAGGGAGACCACCATCAGCATCAATGGTAGTAAGAAGACTGGTGGTGTCCATGTCCCATATCTTAATCAAGAATTCATCTCCAGCAGCCAAAAACCTGTTCCGGGTGGTATCAAATTGGACAACACCCATCGATCGCTTGCGAAAACCCTGGTAAGTTCTCTTGACAGCTCCTTCACTTTCATTCCATTCCACTAGATGTGATTCACCATCCTTGCTAGTCCCACAAGAAAATAGCCTAATCACAAGGGGAAAAAAGAATCAGTTAAAACAAAAGGCACCGACACCACATTTCCCAGGTCCCAATTAAATCATGCAACACAAAGAAACAATTATGAACCTTGAACCATCCGCACTGTATGCCATTGTTGTGCACCAATGTCCTGGTGCATCATAGTCAACTCTAGATCCCAAATTATCATATAGCCAAGCCTTTATCTTACCATCTAGAGCAGTTGAGAAGATGAACTGCA